>PVKA01006541.1:2500-83068 GCA_004027165.1 Ctenomys sociabilis | reverse complement strand
ATTTTCCAAAATAGACCACATACTAGTCCAGAGGTCATGCCTAAGTATATGCAAGAAAATAGAAATTATCCCATGCATACTATCTGACCACAATGCAATGAAATTGGAAATAAATGACAAAAGAAACCAGAAAAACCCACTAAATTCATGGAAACTAAACAACACCCTACTCAGCAATCAATGGGTTGCAGAAGAAATTAAACAAGAAATTCAAAAATATCTACAATTCAATGAAAATTCAAGTACAACTTACTGGAATTTATGTGATGTGATGAAAGCAGTTCTTAGAGGGAAAATAATAGCTATGAACTCACACATTAGGAAAACAGAAAGGGAACAAATGTTGCACCTCCGACAACTAGAAAAAGAAGAGCAAACAAAACTCAGAGCTCAAAGAGGGGAAGAAATCATAAAGATTAGCACAAAAATTAATTCAATTGAGATGAAAAAAAAACAGTTCAAAGAATCCACAAATCAAAAAGCTGGTTCTTTGAAAAACTAAATAAAGTTGATAAGCCTCTTGCCACCCTCATCAAAAAGAGGCAAAAGAAAATTCAAGTACAAGCGATAAGGAATGAAAAGGATAAATCACCACAGACCCAGTGGAAATTCAGAAGAATATCAATAGTTACTTCGAGAATCTTTACGCTCACAGAATAGAAGACGCAGAAGAAATGGACAGATTCCTCGAAAGGTCCACATTACCAAAACTGAATCAAGAAGATATAACAACTCTCAATAAGCTGATAACAGCCAACAAAATACAAAACATAATAAAAAGCCTACTGACAAAGAAAAGCCCATGTCCTGATGGATTCACAGCTGAATTCTGCAAGAAATTTATAGAATATATAATCCCCACAGTCCACAAACTCTTCCATAAAGTTGAAAAGGAAGTAGTCCTCCCAAAATCATTTCTGGAGGCAAGTATAATACTCATTCCAAAACCAGGGAAAGACACAACCAAAAAGGAGAACTACAGGCTAATCTCCCTCATGAACATAGATGCAAAAATACTCAACAAAATCCTGGTAAATAGAATACAGCAAATCATCAAGAAGATCATACACCATGACCAGGTAGGATTCATCCTAGGGATGCAAGAATGGTTCAATATTCAAAAATCTATAAATGTAATACACTATATTAGTAGACTGAAATCTAAAAACCACATGATCATCTCAATTGATGCAGAGAAAGCCTTTGACAAAGTCGAACACTCATTCATGTTCAAGGTCCTACAGAAAATTAGAATAGATGGACTCTATCTTAACTTGATAAAAGCCGTCTATGACAACCCAAAAGCTCATGTAATCCTAAATGTGAAAAAACTGAAATCTTTTACTTTTAAATCAGGTACAAGACAAGCATGTCCTCTATCACCCCTCCTATTCAATATAATCTTGGAATCCTTAGCAACAGCCATTAGAAAAGAGGGAGAAATAAAGGGAATAAGAATAGGTAAAAAAGAAGTTAAATTATCACTATTTGCAGATGACATGATAATTTACTTGGAAGACCCCAAAAATTCCACCAAGAAACTACTAGAACTGATACAGAAATTCAGTAGCATAGCAGGATAAAAAATCAATACTCAAAAGTCAATGGCGTTCCTCTACACAGATAACAAGCACACTGAAAGTGAAATAATAGAAACAATACCTTTTACAATAGCACCACAGAAAATGAAATACCTTGTGATTCACTTAACCAATGAAGTCAAAGATCTTTTCATGGAAAATTACAACACCCTAAGAAAAGAGATTATAAAGTATTTCAGAAAATGGAAAGATATTCCATGCTCCTGGATAGGAAGAACCAACATCGTGAAGATGGCCATACTCCCAAAATTGTTGTACAGATTTAATGCAATCCCTATTAGACTGCCACCAACATACCTCCAAGACATAGAGAAATCAATCCTAAAATTTATTTGGAACCACAAACGAACTAGAATAGCAAAGGCAATCTTGGTCGACAACTACTTTGAATAACTCACTATTGTTGTGGAATGCTGGACTGTGTTGGATTGTGTTTCCGAGTTCAAGCACCTAAGCTGGTTGAATGACAATGGAGTGCCCATCTTTGACTGGTGTAGACCAAAGAAAGGGTATAGGAAGGAAGAATCATGATGTGTGTGTAGGGACAGTATAGTTGGGATAGGTAACGCCGTGCTTGTACATAATTCTATGAGAGGCAAGATTTGCACTGATGGTGGTTGGACAGGATATTATGTTGGCTCTAGTACTATAGACAACCACTAGGAAAATAACAAGGTAGAAAGTATTAATTATTGAATCTTTGATGTAATTCAGGTATAAAAAATAAGATACGCAAACAGCTACACTCTCTTTATTTAATGATAAGAGACATACGGTATAATAATGTCTGTAAGTATATCATGTATGCACCTTCTATGATACCAAAACATTATGAAAACAATTTTCAATGTACTAATTTATCAAATCCATCTTGTCAGGGTATCTTAAAACTGTCTCATTAATATTTGTACTTCAATAAAACAAAAATTTAAAAAAAAAAAAGAAACACACTTAACTCGAAAAGACATTCATAGGCTCAAAGTCAAAGGATGAGAAACAATACTACATGCCCTAGCACCACAGAAAAAAGGAGTAGCAATTCTGTTCTCAGATAGTTTCAACTTGAAACCAAGAATGATCAAATGACACAAAGAAGGCCACTATATATTTTTGGTCAGGGGAAAAATTCAAGAGGAAGAGGTAACACTCATAAATATCTAGGCACCAAACTCAGGAGCACCAAACTATGTAAGACAAATCTTAATGGACATGAAAAATGAAATATCCAAGACAACAGTCTTAACAGGAGACCTTATCACCCCCTTATCTCAAAAAGATAGATCATACAGACAAAAAATTAGCAAGGAAGTAGCAGAACTGAACAGAGTGTTCTACCCAACTGCAGCTGAATACACATTTTTTTTTCAGCTGCACACGGGTAATTTTCCAAAATAGACCACATACTAGTCCATAGGTCATGCTTAAGTATATGCAAGAAAATAGAAATTATCCTGTGCATATACCCTCACCACAGTACAATGAAACTATAAATAAATGACAAAAGAAACCAGAAAAAACCTGCTAAATTCATGAAAATTAAACAGCACCCTACTCAGCAATCAATGGGTCACAGAAAAAATTGAGCAAGAAATTCAACAATATCTATAATTCATTGAAAATTCAACCACAATTTAATGGAATTCATGGGATACAGTGAAGCAGTTCTTAGAGGAAAGTTCATAGCTATGAACTCACACATTAGAAAAACAGAACAGGAGCAAATAAACACCCTAATGTTGCACCTCCAGAGCACAAAGAGAGTAAGAAATCATAAAGATTAGAGCAGAAATTAATTCAATTGAGATGAAGAAAACAGTTCAAAGAATCCACAGATCAAAATGTTGGTTCTTTCAAAGACTAAATAAATTTGATAAGCTTCTAGCCAACCTCATGAAAAAGAGGAAAGAAAAAATTCAAATACAAGCAATAAGGAATGAAGAGGGTGAAATCACCACAGACCCAGTGGATATTCAGAAGATTATCAATAGCTACTTCAAGAATCTTTACAGTCACAAAATAGAAGACACAGAAGAAATGGACAGATTCCTCAAAAGGTACAAATTACCAAAACTGAATCAAGAAGATATAACAACTCTCAATAAGCCAATAACAGCCAATGAAATAACAAAATGTAATTAAAAGCCTGCTGACAAAGAAAAGTCAAGGTCCTGATGGATTCACAGCTGAATTTTGTAAGAAATTTATAGTAGTTATAATCCCTACACTCCTCAAATTCTTCAATGAAATTGAAAAGGAAGCATTTCTCCCAAAATCATTTCTGGAGGCAAGTGTCATATTGATTCTAAAACCAGGGAAAGGCACAAACAGAAAAGAGAACTACAGGCCAATCTCACTCATGAACATAGATGCAAAAATCCTCAATAAAATCCTAGCAAAAAGAATACAGCAAATCATCAAGAACATTATACACCATAACCAGGTAGGATTCATCCCAGAGAAGCACAGATGGTTCAATATTCACAAATCTATAAATGTAATACACTATATTAATAGACTGAAATCTAAAAACCACAAGATCATCTCAATTGATGCGGAAAAAGCTTTTGACAAAGTCCAACACTCATTCATGTTCAAAACCCTACAGAAATTGGAATAGATGGACTCTACCTCAACTTGGTAAAAGCCATGTATTACAACCCAACAGGTAATATAATTCTAAACAGGGAAAAACCGAAATCTTTTACTCTTAGATCAGGTACAAGACAAGGGTGTCCTCTATCACCCCTTCTATTCAATGTAGTTTTGAAATCATTAGCAACAGCCATTAGAAAAGAGGGAGAAATAAAGGGAATAAGGATAGGTAAAGAAGAAGTTAAATTATAACTATTTGCAGATGACATGATACTTTACTTGGAAAACCCAAAAAACTCCACCAAGAACCTACTAGAATTGATACAGAAATTCAGCAGCATTGATACGGAAAGTCTATACTCAAAAGTCAATAGCATTCCTATACACAGATAACAAATGCACTGAGAGGGAAACAATAGAAACAATACCTTTTACAATAGCACCACAGAAAATGAAATACCTTGGGATTTGCTTAACCAAGGAAATCAAAGATGTTTTCCAGAAAATTACAACACCCTAAGAAAAGAGATTATAGAGAATTTCAGAAAATGGAAAGATATTCCAAGCTCTTGGATAGGAAGAACCAACATCGTGAAGATGGCCATACTCCCAAAATTGTTGTACAGATTTAATGCAATCCCTATCAAACTGCCACCAACATACCTCCCAGACCTAGAGAAATCATTCCTAAAATTTATTTGGAACTACAAGCGACCTAGAATAGCAAAGGCAATCTTGGCCAACAAAGACAAGGCAGGAGTCATCACAATTCCTAACTTCAAATTATACTACAAAGCCAAGGTAATAAAATCAACATGGTATTGGCAATGAAATAGACCTGAGGATCAATGGAATAGATTAAAAGATGTCCAGGCCTCTTTGACAAAGGGGCTGAACAAACCTACTGGAAGAAAGATAGCCTTTTTAACAAATGGTGCTGGAAAACCTGGCTTTCTATATGCTAAAAACTAAAATTTGACCCAGCTCTATCACTATGCACTAAGCAAAAGTCAAAATGAATTAAAAATCTAAACATTAAAACAAAAGCACTCAGTCTCCTGGAAGACAAAGTAGGAGGAACTCTTGAAAACATAGGGTTAGGTAAAGACTTCATGAACAAACATGCATTCACACAGGAAACACTTGAAAGAATCAACAACTGGGATCAACTCTTCTTGAGGAGTTTCTGCACATCAAAAGAAATTGTCAACAGAATGAAAAGACAACCCACAAATTAAAAAAAAATTCCTAACTAATAAGCACTCAGATAGACGTCTGCTCTCTAGAATATATAAAGAACTATGATATAACAGGGCCCTCAGACTTGAAGACCCAATCCAGAAATGGGCATCTGAGATGAATACATACTTCTCAGAGGACGAAATTAAAGAAGCAAATAAATATATGAAAAATGCTGCACATCGCTAGCCATCCATAAAAGGCAAATTAAAACAACACTGAGGTACCATCTCACTCCAGAAAGAATGGCTATCATAAAGAAATCAACAAACAACAAATGTTGGAGAGGATGTGAGGAAAACCACTTCTCCACTGCTGGTGGGAATGTAGGCTGGTGCAACCATTGTGGAGATCAGTGTGGAGATTCCTCAAAAGAGTAGGACTGGAAATCCCATTCAAGCTGGATGCCCCCTTCCTGGGAATTTTTCCAGATGAACTGAAAACATCACATGATAGTGATATATGTGTATCTATGTTCATAGCAGCACAATGTGTGATACCAAAATCTTGGAAACAACCAAGATGTCTGTCACATGAGGAATGGTTGAGAAAGATGTGGTATTTCTATATAATGGAGTATTACTCAGCTATTAAGAATGATAAACTTGAAGCATTTATATTGAAGTGAATGCCAGTTGAACATATATTCAGATGTGAAATAAACCAGATACACATGTGTAAATATCGTATAGTCTGCCTAGTATAAGAAGTCAAAAGAAGAAATACAAATAGAAATGTACAACAACTAAAAAGAATTTAGTCAGATAGTTAGGACAAACTGAATGGCATATGCTGCAGGGTACTATTGAGATTTTCTTCTGGATGGTTAACAACCTAAGTTCACAGTTCAAAATTGGAGAAATAGAAGGGCTGCAAGGTCAGCCAACATTTTGTCCCAGCCTTTGAAGGTCAGTGAAGACTCAGGACATAGGAGAACCTGTACTGTAACATCGTGGAACTCAGTTGTGCCCCAAATTTTCTGATCAAGGAGATTATGGAGCCACAGAGGAAGGAGATTGATGATCTATAGTGTGCCTGGGGAGAGTCACATGGAGAGAAAACTTTCTCTCAGGCTCTCACAGAGAGCAAACTGGTCAAGCATTGGCCGTGACTCATCCACATGGATGACACAGACAAAGGATCTACAGAATAAGGTACAGGATTACAAGATAAACTCTGAGCTCATCAGATACAAAAGCTACATTTTTTGTTATGTAGGTCTTGCTTTATCTCAGTCTTAACCATCCAGCAGAAAAGTATAAAATTGAGGTATATAAAGTGGGGCCCTAATAATAAGTTGAGCTGTAAATGGCTATAGTCAACAGCTTCTTCAGATAACTCACTATTATTGTGGACATCTGGAACGTGTATGATTGTGTCGTGGAGTTCAGTCACTGATAGTGGTTTAATGACAATTGAGTGTCTAGAGAAAAAAAGGGGTATAGAAAGGAAGAATCACGATGTGTTTGTATAAACAATACAGTTAGGATAAATATGCTGTGCTTCTGCATAATTGTATGAGAAGCAAGATTTGCATGAATAGTGCTTGGAGAGGATATTATGTCAGCTTCTAGTACTATGAGCAACCACTAGGAAGATAGCAAGGTAGAAAGTATTAATTATTGAAATTGTGCTATAATTCAGCTTTAAAAAATAAGTTATATACAGCTACATTCTCTTAATTCATTGATTAGAGACATCTGCTCTAATAATGTCTGTAAGTAGAATATCATGTATGTACCTTGTATGACAATAAACCATTACAAAAGCAATTTGCAGTGTATTAATTATTGAATCTGTCCTATTAATTTGATTTGAAACTGTATCATTACTATTTGTTCTTCAATAAAAAAAGAAAATATACTCAAAGTGTAAAATTAAAAAAAAAATACCTCCCTATCGAGTCTTCAAGGAATTTCATTCAATTTTTTTTTTTTAGAAATGGACTAGAAAAAATTATAAGGGTTATATTAAACAGGATTTTCTTATGTTGGAAAATGTTCTGCTATGAGAGCCAGTGAGGCCTAGATGGGAATCCAGCCCCATCAGTTCTTAAGTTGCCTGCATCAGGAAACCCCCACAACAGAGGAAATAGATTAGTAAGAAGCCAGTATCTTCCTTGCACAGTTATTGTCAGGGTTAAAATAAATCTTGCATGTAAAACTATCTGGTACATGGTTTAAAGTTTAGATATTTAAAAACCAATAAAATATGTATATCTTGGATTTTAAACATTAAGAAAAAATTTAGAAAAAAAAAATAGAATATTTTCCACTGATGGAATCACAAGAGAAATAGACAGATCACAGGAAAGAACCATGTCCAGCAGAATGGAAGTGGGCTCAACAGTGGTCCCAGAAAGGAAGTGTCCAAATCCCCATATCTAATCAAAATTACCTTGTTTGGAAAGAGAATGTTTATGGAATGTGATCAAAGTAAGATGTGAAGATTAAGAAATTCACCTGGATTACCCAGGTAGCTCCTAATCCAAGACAAGGACAAGGCAGAGTAGGACTTGAAATTCAAGACAGAAGCGGAAGCAAAGCCACCAGGGAGGTGCTGCAGCCACAAGTCAGTGGCTCTCACCTGTTACCAAAAGGACAAGAAAAACGAAAGGTTCTCCACAAGAGAATGTGGCTCTGCTGACACTCAGTTTGGGACTTCTAGCATCCAGAACTGTGACTTCCAGCATGTAGAACTGAAACAACAATTTCAGTTGTTTGAAGCTCAGCTCATGATAATCTGTTCCAGAAGCCACGCAGGAAGTTAATTCAGTACATGTGAGAGGACATTCAACTTACTCCATCAGAAAGCAACAGAATCAGCAGCCTGAGCTGACCATGGCTTTAGGAGGTCCTTTCTGAGGAGGCTCCTTTAGGATGTCAAGGCAGAGGAACTTGAAAGTCTGATCCTCTCAGTATGATCTGGCTTTGACCTCAGCCACCCCACCAACATCCATTTACCCCCTCTGCAGCTACGTGTACTCTGCCTTTTAGGATATTCTCTCCTCTTCACTGTAAGATTCGGTGGATCTAGACCTATTATAGTTCACTAGCAGGAAAGGAAAATGGAGCTCAAGTTTGGCCATGTAGATGTCCCAGGACTTTGAGTCCTGAGCAGAAACATATGAAAGGCACTGCCACAGGAGACTGGTGTCAGCCCCAGCTCCCCTTTTTCAGAACCATTTCTCTACCCTTCCTAGAAACTCACTGAGGTCTTCCTTATAGCTTTCTAGTCCATTTGTCTGTTTTATAGGCTGTTATTATCAGCTGTCACCAGACACTGTAGCTTCCTAGGAGGACTTGACATGTACCAAAAGATTTAGGAGATGAGGGGAATGAGTTACCTCCTGGTTGGATTATCCCTGGTGTGGACGGGAAATGCAAGGGGACACAGGTTACCTTTGTATTGCATGTTGGTTACTAGCTCTTCATAAATTCAGTGCTGCTGTCTGTAATCTGCTTACCTGTGGCTGTAAGCATAACTATGAAGTTTTGACTCTGAAGAGCCTCATACACTGTAAGCAGTGGTTGGCATACTGGACACATCAGGCCAAGTCTGGCCACAGACAAGGATAAGCGAACATCCAGAGAAGATGCCCCAAGTCTTGGAGATGTCTGTGAGATCAGATACATAGAACATTACTCAACCTGTTAGAACAGAAAGGACCTTTCATTTCTTTTATGTCAAGGATCACAGCTGACACCTGGATCCTTCATTCGCATCCACAGAAGACACTGGTAATCATCTGCAATGCTTCCTGTATATTAATATTCAGTAGAGAAACATAATTATATCTGTATCTATCTAACTCTATAGCTACACCCATCCACCTACCTGAAGAGGGAGAGGAGAGAGAGATGAGATGGATACTGGGCATTGGTTTATGCAATCAGAAGCCTTTTGAAAGGTGAAGAACCAAGAAAGCCAGTGGTATAATGCAGGTGAAGTCTAATGGTCCAAAGATGAACAATGGTGTAAGCCCAAGTCTGAGTCCAAAGGGTTGGAAGCAGAGTACCGATGTCCAAGGCGGGAGAAGAATGTCCCAGCTCAGAGAGACAGCGATTCTGCCTTTCTCTACTTTTTGTTTTATTCATGCCCTTGTTGAATGGAATGGTGTCCATCGCAGTGGTGAGGGTGGATTTTCTTTGCTAAGTCTACTTGTCATAAAGTCAACACTTTCCAGAAACACATCAGATATGCCCAGACGTAATGCCTCACTGGATGTTTGGTTTGGATATTGCTTGTGTCCAGAAATGTTTATGGATTGGGATCTGTTGCGTTGTAGTGATGTGGAAGGTGGTACACAGCCTCTCAGGGGCAGAGCCTAATGGGAGGTCTTTAGGTCCACTGCAATGGTACGCAATGGAACCCTTGTCAATTTTGACAAGAGTATCATTATAGGAGATTGAGTGAAGCCCCATTGTAGCTTTTTAAAAAATCTCGTATTCATTTTAATGAGAAAAAAAAAAGATAAAATAGCAATGAAACTGTTTCAAAACAAATTAGTAGGACAGTTATAATAATGAATACATTGCATATTGTTGTCTTCATAGTAGTTATTCATAGGACAAAATGGAGACATGATATCTTCTCTAAGTGATATTAGTACAAACCTTTCTTCTCAGTGAACTAAGAGAAAGTAGCTCTATATCCCAATGAAACTTTGACTTCTGAGATAAATACCTCATCTTTCCTCTTGCCATTTTATTTTATTGCCATGAGTCCTTCATCAAAGGCCAAACCAATGGTGCTGCCCACCCCTGGAATTTAAACCTCCAGAACTATGAGCTTGAAGCTTCTTATCTAAATAAACAAGAAATTTACATACAAAAAAATAAACTTCTTATCTTTATGAAGTTAGCCTGCCTTAGGTATTTTGTGATAAGAACACAAAGCAAACTAACAAAAGCCAGCTGTCTGCCCATATTTCAGCCTGGTCAAGTTGCCAAAATTCATCACCATATCCTCCTCTTTGTCCAGACATGGCTTTTGAAGCAAAGCTCCAGATCGAGCCTCCTGGTTGAGCTATGAGTGAATTAGGAAATGAACCTACTTGTTGTCTGTGATCATACCTGAACTCATTTGACAAGGGGGAAGCGTATGAGGAGAAAGGACATATTTCAAAGTCAGTCCACATAGTAAGTGGTAGGTGCAAGAGTCAGGTCTGTAGAACCCAGCTCTAGCCACTTCCCGTCACTGTGAGGGCTCTGGGCTGGCTTCCTCCATGTGATGCATTCTTTGTCCTTATACTTCTGCATGCTCCATCCAACCAAACCCTAAAGATTATAGTGTTTATTTTAGTGAACGCATAAATCTGGTCTCTAAAGGATGAACATTAATAAAATATGCACTCTAACTCTATGTAACAAGGAAAATATAAAATACATTTTCTATTCCCATTGATCCTCAGGCCACTGGCAATCCACCAACAATTGATTTAGCCATTTGATTAGTTTGGGGGGGAAACATTATATTTTAATGGGGTATATATAATTCTAAGTTACTGCTTTGAAGTTGAACCAAATATTAAAATTACCTCTTTTTATGGATGCTGCATAGCTATGAAGCTTTATAATTGCAGCCTGGGCTTTTGTAAGTGATTTGAACCAGGAAGGAAATTTCTGCAAAGCTTTACACACAGGCCTTGTAGTCACCAGGCCAGCCAGCACTTTTGACACCTTGTGTGTGACCGACACTTCATGGCCACAACTCAACAGAAACACATCTGGACTGCTTCCCTTCAGAGCAACCCCCAATCCATCATTTGCCTCCATCCCTTCTGCCAGCCTTCAGGTCCAAGATTTTGAGGGTAGGGTTTTGTTTTCATGCACACATCCCTCCTGAGCTCCTGTATGCATTCATCTCTCAGCAACCAGAGATTCCTGTAACAATGAAAATCCCATCAGGGCCGGGTGTGGTGGCTCATGCCTGTAATCCCTGGGCTCTGGGAAGCTGAGCAGGAGGATCACAAATTTGAGTCCTCTCTGAGCAATGTGACAAGACCCTCTCTCAGAAATGAAAAAGAGCTAGTGATGTAGCTCAGTACAAAGGCCCTAGTTTTAGTCTCAGTGTCAGAAAAAGAAACAGAAAAAGAAAAAAAAAAAAGCAAGAAAGCACACCAAGCCATATTGTGCCCAATCCTTTGCTTAAAACCCCTTGTTGATCTCCTATGACTAGAAGGGAGAGCTTTAAATTGTAAACAGTTTTCTTAGAGGCTGGTCTCATCTGTGGCTACTTTTGTGTTACAACAGGGAGTCGAACAGTGGAGTCAGGCGATGGGGACTTTATACCTGGGAGGTGGAAATCACTCATTGTACGGCCTCTTGCAGTTATGTTGCCTTCTGGCTGTCAACTCATCAGGTCTCTGGGGCTGGCCCTGGCCCTTCTTGGTACCACACCCTGCTCACTTTGCTCTAGCTGCATAATTAGCCTTCCCTTCCCTCCAGAACCCAGAGCTCTGCTGCCACTGGGCCTTGGATCTTACTGATCCCTCTCCCTGAAAGGTCTAACCACCAGTTAGTGCTGGCTCCTTCCCTTTGTTCGTGGCACAATGCAAACATGTCCTGAGTGGTTTTCCTAGCCCATGTAAGGGTGCCTGGTTATGCCAGTCTCTCACATGGTGCTCTGTAATTTTCATCATAGCTGGCTGGGTGTTGGATTTATCTGCAGAGTCAGGAGATGTTTGTGTGGGAGAGCAGGTACTGCTGGTGACTAGAGCAGGGAGGAGATGTAGCAGAAGTCAGGTGGGGGTTCTGTACACTGTTCTGCTTTCTATTTGCTCACTGTCTTTCTGCCCCATGACTGAGCCTGGATCTGCTACAGCCCTGGACACTTGGTATACAGACACCATCTAGATCCTCAGCTCAGTTCCTCAGAAGAGTTTTCTGTCCCCATCTCTCACCACTGCCCAGTAACCAATGCTGGCAGGTCACTCCTGATAGCTGGCTTTCCACACATATGGTGTGTTCACTGACTCTGTGACTCAGGTGCTGGCATCTATGGCCTACGGGAACCTATTTTACAGATGAAGCAACTGAGGGTCATCATGATGACAGTATTTCCAGAGGAGCTGGAGCCCAGGTTTTAAAATAATGTTTCCAGCACTTCTTGCTGCGCTGGGAGAAGACAGGTTCTAAATCTGATGACCCTTCCAACCCTGCTTACAGGTCCAATCTGCTGGGTGTGGGGTGGGTCAGGAAAGAAACTGAGGCACAGGGATACACACAAGCAGCCTGCAGGGAAGGAGTGCTTTGCTCTCCCATGGCCATTTTCCCTCTGAAACACTGAGCACTGACCCCTCAACTAGCTCACAGCCCCAGCCCCAGGTCTGGGGCCTGGGCTTCATTGCCTTCCTTGGGCCCCAGGGGATGTGCCAGGATAAGTGTCCTGCTATAGAGGGACCACCCCAAGGGTGGAAGGACCTTGGGAGTTGCTTTCTTGCCCAGTCAGGTCTCCTTGAAGGCAGAGGTGAGGAGAAGGCCACACCAGGCCTGCTTTGCAATTTGCAGGTGTAGCGCTTGCTTTGTCTCCTCCGAAGTCCCCTTGAGGCCTGCCCTGCCCTGCACCCCAAAATCTGGCCCTAACAGGTTGGCTTTTATCCTCATTCAGAGACATATTGTATCAGCTGAGCAACATCAAAGGGGCCCTGTCTTTACATATTCTGTGTCTGAGAGAAGAGAAGCAGTCCCTTGCTTTATTAACGTGGCAAATGTTGACTCTTATAATGAAAAATGCACAAAGGCCAGGCAATTTTTGATGAATAGGTAATAGGAACCCCGAGTGGGGAGAACTAATTTCTCCCCAGTGCCTCAGTCACACATAGGTGGAGTTGCTGTGTGGTGCCACCCTGCCCACACAGGCTCATGTGGGCCCAGGGGCTTAGACTCCAGACGTGGACGCAGCCATGGAAGCCTGCCTCTGAGGAGAAGAAGGTTTGAGAAGCTTCTCTTGATTCTTCTGAATTTTACAACAGTGGTATTTATCACTCACTACAGCCATCAAGTTATCAAAGCCTCAGGAATGGGTTGTCTGAATCCGTGCAGCTCTTGGTAGCCACCATCTCATGGGAGGCCTGTGGCTTGGGTATGACCACTGTCTCTGCTACTCTTCTCTCCTTGAGAATATGTGACACCCCAAATGAAGGCAGGAAAGGTTCATTTAGCTCTCATTTAGTGGAGGTCTCAGTCTGTACTAGGCTGGCTCCCAGGAGAGTGGCACATGGCCCAGAGCAACTGTTCACGGCAGTGGCAAAGAGCAAAGGCGAAAAGTAGGGGAAGCAGCTCTCCCAGCTAGCTGGCCTCTCTCCCCTCCTTATATTGTAATGTAGATTACGTGCTCCAGAGCAGGTGCAGCACCCAAACTCACAATACTCAGTCACAGCTCCGGAAGCTGCCCCATGACGGCAGAAGGCTTGTGATGTTTCCCTGCACAGATGTGGGATGAGTCAAAGTCGCCATTTTCTCGCTCTACTTCAGTTTCTCTCTGAAAGATAGGAAAATGTCTTAGTGTGTCTTCTATTACTATAACAAAACACCCAAGGCTGGGGGATTTGTAAGGAATTGAAGTTTGTTTGGCTTCTGGTTCTACAGCTGGGAACCCAGGAGCATGGTGCTGGCATCTGGTGAGGCCTTTTATCACATCACGAGACAGCAAGCTACCAGCTCAAGTCCTCCTTCCTCTTCTTCTGCAACCACTAATGCCTAACCTCAGGGGGCCATCTAATCCTAATTACCCGCAAAGGCCCCCACCTCCTCAGGCCATCAGCATGTGGCTTTGGACTTTCATCATCTGACACACATCAATGTCCCCCACACAGCACTTTCTAGGAAGCCTGCATGTAACGTCAGGAATCTAAGTGACCAATTTTTGTTTAAATAGTCACAAATTTGTTTGAATGCGTACTTAGAAAAAAAATGTCAAACACATAATATCTGTGATTTTACACATAAAATAAAATTATGTTTTAAAGCAAATGTCACTGAGTAGAAACAGAAGGTTTCTTTATAGAAAAGCATCCATGTAACTAATGCAGCAATCTGGACACTGCAATGAAGTGTAAATGACTCAGTGCTAGGGTGCTGCTGCCCTCAACAATCTCTAGAACTCTCCTCACTCTATTCCTGTGGATATTCACTGGTTCACTAGCAGGTATGCATGGGACCCTTTCCTTTTACTGAGCCTCAGTTTCTCTTCCACCTCGCCTTGGGAGCACATCTGAAAGACCTCTTCTGTAAGGGCAGTGGCGTGGGGAACTCAGTGGGGTGCAGCTCTGGGCCAGAGCCAGGCAGGTGGGCCCTTGCCTTGCTGCCACTTCCTACCCGGCCCTTGCTTTGTGTCTGCATCTGCAGAGTTCACACAGTCACAACCTGCCCTCTAGGGTTACAGCAACATTCCAAGAGTCTGTGCATGACAGTTGCACACACTGCGAAAGATGAGGCAGTGTGGAGCATACACTTGCTCTATTTGAGACTTTAAGGTCACTCTGAGGCTGATGACTATGTCCACCCTTCCACTGAAAGGCTTGTTCCTGTGCCTCACCAGAGCAGGGCCTGGAAATGGCAGCCTGGTTTCCTGGAAAGCTCTCATCTCTTTTGGGGGCCTGATCCTGCACAGAGGAAAGGCTCCCTGTGCTCACTCTACCTGTGACAGAGGCCAGGCTCTTCTTCCCACATCTCAGCACTCCAGAGCATGGACCTGCAGCTTGATGGGTCAGCTCACTCAATGTTTCCCTGACCGGTGGTGGTCATGCAGTTGGGATGGAGAGATGGCTGGTAAGGCAGCAAAGGAAAGAGTGAAGGAAGTAGCACTGGTTTGTAAAAATTATTATAATATTTAATACTTACTAAATGGACACTATGTGTCAGGTACTTTGTACTGCTGTCTGATTCTTTGTGTGCATTGTAACAGTTCAATATTTTGTTACTGTATAGATGAAGAGAAAGGTCTTTAGTAGATAAAATAATTAATTAAAAAAGATTGTATAGAAAGTGGACATCTGAGTCGGTTACTGGAAGATAACAACTTCAATATTCTAGGGCTTGCTTACAGTTCAGCTATTGCAGTAGGACTTTTCTGGGCTTGGATCCAGCATTTGGTTCAAGTTTGATCCATATGCACCTCTTTCTGAGGTCAGTAGTTTCTCTAAGTGCATTCCAATGACAGACACAGAGAAACAAGGTAGCCCCACCAGGCAAGCATATTTCAAGCCTCCGCTTGAGTGACAATGGCATTCTTTTGGCCAAAGCAAGTCCCACTGCTAGGCCCAACATTACGGGCAAAAGGGCTACGTTTTATCCATTAAGATGGTTGTAGGCATACTTGCCAGGATCAAAGACCTCAGCTACCACAACGATAAAACCAGGATTTAAATTCCAATTTTGCTCATGACTTCTTCCCACATTCATTACCGGATCCTACCCAGTGGGCAGTGGCCATGGCTTGGCACAGTTTGTGCTGCCAGCCCTAACTCACAGCATGTACTTGGGGCTGGGCATACTCTCAGTCCTGACCCCTTCATGGTTCCTCCATGGTGGCCAGCTGCAGGCAACCCTGTGGCGGATGAGCCTACCACTCAGTAGCCTCTCCTGTCCTGCTTCATATCTTACTGCTTCCTTCCTAGGTAGAGTCCAAACATCATGCAGATTCTGCACCACTTCCCCAGGAGCAGGCTTCCCTGGTGTGTCGCAGCAAGTTGGTAAGTATGATTGTGCCAGGTGTGCACAGAGTGCGCCCGACTGAGGGTGGAAATGCAGCCTGCACATTACACATCAAACTACACACCCTACTTGGGACCACGTCTGCTCAGAGGAGAGAGCACTTTCCCTTTCACCAAGCAATGGTGGCTAGCCAAGCCATGTCATAGCTCTGCTCAGTGGGCCAGGGTGGCATTTGAAACTGCTCACCAAAATGCTATGTAAGGTAGATTTAGCCAAATGCAACAGGGTTTCAGAAGACTCAGCATTAAGTTCTGGTTTGTAGGAGGCTTGAGACCTAGAAAAAGCAGCATTCCTTGGCTGAACTACCTCAGTTTCCTTGAAAGGCTTTCTAGGCCTCACAGTGGAGCTGGGTGTGCGCTGTGGGATTCTTGGCCTGCGACAGCGGAGGGAAAAGGAGACCCTCAGCCACTTGGACTTGAAGGTAGAGCCCAAACACAAGGCAATGAAATTGTTTTCCTGACTTGAGAATGATATTTGGCTTAGACCCACTCTCAGAGAACTCAGATGCAAGAGCAGGGCGCCAGTCATGGTGGTGCATGCCTGTAATCCCAGCACTTGGGAGGCAGAGGCAGGAGGCTGTTGCATATTTAAAACTAACCTGAGCTACACATTGAGCTCAAGGACAGCTGAGCTGCATAGGGAGACCCTGTCTCAAAAAGAAAAAAGAAAAAAAAAGAGCAGGGATGGAAGTGGAGTTGAGTGTCGGGGTGTGAGGGCAAAGTGAGGTTTGTATCCAAGAAAGCCTGGGTGATGCTTTGTGCCCCCTGGGGCTGCTGCTGCTGGAGACAATTCAAGAGCATTATTTATTCATTATCAGAGTTTTTGGACTCTGAATTCAAAGGTTTGATTTCTCTCCCTGTCTAGCACACACTCTCCTTCTCTCTTATGCTCTTCCTAATATTTGTTACAGCTGCATTTTTCAAGCCACTTACTGTCTGGAGGGTAAGTGGAGTGACACAGCTCATAATGCACAAATAAATGGGAATGAAGCTCGTCAGCTCGAGTGGAATGAATTACTATCCCGGCAAAAGGCAGTGATGGGTAACAGCTGCCCAGGGAGCCAGGGAGGGCGCAGAAAGGTACCACACCGCGTGGCCACAATAACACTTATGATGATTTATCAAAGATCACTTGAAAGAGCCCTGGAGGTGTTAAATAGGCATGAAAAGAGGCTTCGAGGCACTTGGGCCCTGGCAGAGCAGAGCGATTAGTGGGCTCACAAGCCTGACCTGTGTGTAACTTCCTTCCGGATGAGAGAAGGGGAAATCTTCAAAGGCACTCCAGAGAGATGGCCAAGTGGCAGAAGGTCCTGTGGTGTCTACCTGGAGCCAAGAGCTTCCTGGGATGAGGTAAGCAAGCTGGCAGCTTTGGACCCAAGTGACAGTGTGTTGGGTTGGGGGACAGACAGAGAATTTAGTAGTATTCATGCTAGGCGAGGTGGGGACACACAGGGGGAGTGAGGGGACTTGGCAGAAGTATCCCTCCAAATGACCACAATAGTACCCACCCAGAAAAGTCTTCCTGAACCAAGTTTTCTCCCCCCTTTTCTCAGCACAGAGCCTAAAATGGCCTTATTGAAAATGACAAGTGTAGAATAAGCAATGTCTGATCTCACCATGGCTTTTAAAATAAGAAATCTAGCAGAGCATGGTCGCAGCATGCGAGGATACCAGCCTGTGAGGCTGAAGTTGGAGAATCACAAGTTCCAGCCGAGCTGAACAGTATAGAGACATGGTAAGGAAAAGCCCCTGTCTCAAAAACAAAAAACAAAAAACAAAAAAAAAGTGAAGTGTTGAGCATGACACTGAAAGGAGGTAAGGGCAAAGCCACAACCCCCTGTTCCGCTGCCCAGCTCCTCTAGTGAAAGATATGTCAAAGTGGGCTCCTTAGACACTGAATAATCTTTGTGAGTGGAATGAAAAATTATCATGTGTGTCCTGAGGTGTTGTCAACATCCTTCGTCTCCACCAATCAGATGCCAGTAGCTCCTGCCCCATCATAGTCATGACAATCAAAGTGTTTCCAGACATTGTTGAATATGAGAAGCCAGGACTTGTTTTGTTTAGTAAACTGCAGATTTTGACTCCACATAGTGCCTTTGACCTACCTATGATTCTTCTGACCCCCTCCTCCCCACTTGATACACGTGAAATGAACACACCTGCCATTTACATGCTATGTCTTCAAACCTCTCTGGAGGTGACCTTATTTGCAGAGAGTGCTTACACTCGTCATCAAGATAACGTGACATCGTAAGAGTAGACCCTAAGCCAACATGACTGCTGTCCTTACAAAAAGGGGAAATATAGACACAGGGCCAGGCATGCATACAGGCCAAGTGCCAGGTGAAGACGAAGGCAAAGATGGGAATGCTGAAGCTTGGCAGCAAACCACCGGATGCTGTCAGCAGGAACTGACCCAACGCCCTCCGGCTACCCACCACCAGAGCTGTGAGATAATAACATCCTTTGTTTAAGCTGCCTAGTCTGTGGAACTTCATTCTAGCCATGCTGAAAAATTAAATGCATTACTGGTCTTTTTTTTTTTTTTTTTTCTTTTGTACTTTGGGTTAATTACATGTATATTCTCTTCTATACCCATAACCCATAGGATTCTTTAGTTATCTGAAATGGAATAAATACTCCATACTGTCATTTTTATCATGGCTTCTCACTCAACTCAGGATTTCTCAGATTCATGTCCAAGTTGGCTGGATTTCATTATTTAAGGGCTTCTTCCATGTTGTTCTTTCCCAAGAAGGATCTGCTGGTCCTTTCTAACATGTGACCTTGGGGACACATGGAAGCTCTATACTTAAGGCCTATACAACTCAGGACAAGGCTTAGGGGCCTATATTTTCTTTCAGAACATAAGAACATTGCTCCATTGCAGCAAATCAGAAATTGCCATGGCTAAGTTCAAGACTAGCCCGGGCTTTCTTCCCCCAACACCCACCACACTATGTGCCCATGGGTTCATATGATTTTTTTTCTTTGATCTTTTTCTTCGAAGCTTAAGGGACTCAGCAATATAGGCATTATATCTATATAACTTTTCTTATGTCCATAAATATACAGTTTAAGTCTTCATTTCACAGATCTTTTCTTCACTATTTGGGGGTACTTATTTCTGTTCTGCATGCCCCTTCTTTTTTTCCCCAAACCTGCCATGTATGTACATGTCTTACTTTTTCCGTACCTATCATCTTCTCTCATTTTTATAGTAATATTTCATATTCTCTGGCACTTCAAAATGATATTTATGGTTTTCTCTAATCTCTTTGTCACATCTTTGGCTGAATTTCCAGCCATGTTTATTCTCTTTTTTTGTTGCTTTTTTTTTTTTTTTTTAGGTTAGCATTTGATCCTGCAAAGCTTCTCATCCATTTCTTTCCTGAGGTTAGTTAGCTTATTTTACATCAGTGACATTCTTTTTGGGGAAAGGCCATGTCACCAGTCACTTCCTGGAGTCTATGGACAAGCATTGGTCCAACTCTTACTCTAGCACACTGGGTAGTTCTTGTGTTATGTACTCCTCAGCTGCTTTGGCTTGAATTTGTTTCTCTTCAGTTAGTTTTCAGTGTGAAACAAAGGCTCATAGAGACTCCTCCAACTCTTGCTCTTTAGATAGGGACAGCTGTTGTCAGGGACGGCATGGATGGCGTGAGAAGGGAAAAGAGAGTACACTGAAAAAGCTCCCACTTAATTCAGAGCTGTGGCTTTGGGTACTAAATCCACTGCCTCTTCACATGGATGCTCAGTATGGCATGTGGGAGAAGCCAGCAGCTCTCTGTCCCGGGGGTCTGGGATGAATTCAAAGGCCACCTTGTAGCCTTTTCTTTTCTTCTCCCTCCAGTTTTACCTTTTGAGGAGTTCTTATCCTAAATAGGAAGAAAGATTCAATCTTTCCTCTTGACCTTTCTCCTCTTTGGCTCATGCAGACCTATGTATTGCGGCCTCCATTTCTGTTTGGATGCCCTTCCCATTGTTGGACTTCCTGGTCAAGACAGTAGTCTGTCAGGGGCTGGCTTTTTTTTTTTTCAGGAAAAAAAGTCCTGCCTGAAGTCTCATGAAGATTGTGCCTGTGCCCTCCACCTGCTCTGCTGTATGCTGGATACAAGAGATGGAGAAAACACAGCAACATTACAGTCCATTAACATGTTTGCTTTTGAGTGTTATTTCATGCAGATTTTAAGTAAGAGGACCCTAGAAAAATAATTTTATTAACTTTAACTGGAAATTGTGTTTATTTAAAATAGTATTATTGTAACATTTGGCTACAATTGTAAAAGAATTATGTTCACTTTTCAACATGTATTAAATGAAAAAAGTGCAAATAAATCTGTATTTCCATCATGCCAGAAATCTTCTGGTAACATTTCTCCTCAAGCTCTATGGGAAGAACCAGACAGGTCAGCAGGAGGGCTCTGAAGATGCTCAAGAAGCATCCCTTTAGTGTTTCATGGTATGGGACAAACAGGTCTTGTTATGTTTTCCAGTGTGGCAAATAAGAATAGTTTAGAACAAGAAAAAGAAAAAATGCCCAGAACTTTGCTAATCCCTCTACAAATATTGAACCAATTAATCCTCACAACAATCCTATGAAGTGTACCCTATGACTGCCATCCTTGGTGCTGATGTGACAGACATAGCTAGGAAGAGATAGCATGGAGCTTGGAACCATTTGGTTCATCATTCTTCTGTCTACCTCCAAAGCCCTTGGTGTAGCTCTGGCTCATAGTAGGCGCTAATTATTCACTGGATTTCACTGAGGTTTAAATTATTTTTTTACTAGGAAGAGTGAGAGGTGAGACTTTTGGTCCAAAAAATAAGGAATTTGATCTCCATCACTAGGATGGCTACATAGAAAAGAAACACTAACAAAGTAACAAGTGCTGATGAAGATGTGGAGAGAATGGAGCCCTTGCACATTTGCTGCTGCAGAAAATGGCACAGGGAGTCCTCACACAGTGTCACTCATACATAGAACAATCCCACGCCTGGGGAAACACAAAAGACTTAAGATAGTGTCTCAAAGAAGTACCTGTATATTGTGTTTCCAGTGGCATTCTTTCTTATAATCTAAAGACATAGATAGCTGCACTATCCATCAGGGGATGAATGACTAAACAAAATATGGCATAGACATAGAACAGCATATTGTTAGTCTAAAAAGGAAGGGCATTTTGTGGCACATGGCACCATATGGATGAATCTTGAGAATTATGTTAAACCTTCCACCACAGCAACCATTGAGGAACAGCAGCCATGGCCCTCCACTATCCCATGACTGTGGACATCAAAAAAGGGCCGCAAGATGACTAAGAATGTGAGCAAACTGAGGCACAGCCACCTTTGTCCATACCTCACCAAGCACACCAAGTTCGTGCGGGACATGATCTGGGAGGCGTGCGACTTTGCCCCCTACAAGCAACGTGCTGTAGAGCTACTGAAAGTCTCCAAGGACAAATGCCCTCAAGGTCATCAGGAAAAGAGAGGGGATGCACATCTGCACCAAGAGGAAGCATGAGGAGCTGAGCAACATGCTGGCTAACATGAGGAAGGCAGCTGCCAAGAAGGAGTGAGCCCCTCTGGAATAAAGCTTTGCAGACAGTTAAAAAAAGAAAAAAAGAATTATGTTATGTAAGTAAGATAGTCAGAGAAAGACAAACACTGTGATTTCACACCCGTGAGGCATCTCAAGTAGTCTAGTCAAATTCATACACAGGAGGTAAAATGAATGGCAGCTTCCAGGAGCGAGAGGGGGAATAGAATGTGGAGTTGGGAGTGAGTCAGGACGGTATTGGTTTTGCAGGTGCTCTGTGGAAGGATGGTGGAAACGGCTGCCAAACAGCATGAGTGGACTCAGTGCCACTGAGCTGTGCACCTAAAAATGCTGAAGATGATGCTTTTTAACATTACCTATATTTAGTATTTTCTTAAAAATGTTAAACAAAAAAATTTGATAAAGGGAGAGAGAACTGAAGCCAAGAAAAAAAGGTGCCACAAGACCGGAAATAGAGCCCTTGGGCTCAAGGGTGGCTTGCATACCTGCAGTGACTGGGGCTGGACTAGTTGAGGGAAAAGTGTCCATGTCTTCCTTGCTCTCCTGGGGGCTTCCAGAATGGATACAGAGTTCAGGCAAATGGCCTTGGACTCACTCACAAGGCAACAAAACCAGACAGAACATGATCATGAGGCCTCAAAGGAGGAGAAGCAGTTTTGCAGAGACCAAAATGCCCTGTGGCTGGAATTTTGACTGGTGATGGCTGAAGGAGGGGTGTGACTCAAGCTGATTCATAATTCAGTGAGTTTCCAGAGGCTTCCTGGGTACTCTGCGGTCCACTGCAGTAGTTACATGTAGGGTTCTTGGTCATTCGCTCCAAAGACACCTTCAACTGAGTTTGGTGTTACTTCATGATATCCCAGGATGGCCTCTAATGCTATCAACTCTTTTCAAACTACTCATTTAATCTTAGGAAATCCATGCATTCGCTCACGTCATTGAAGTCTAGACATAGAAAGAAGAGGGGAAAGAGCCCTCAGCCACCCCCAGACCTTGTGCAGACACAGCCCTATTCCTGCAGAAGTGAACACTGCAATAGGAGGCTTAGCTGCTGGTGAAATGAAGAAATCAAAATTGTAACTGTGATAAGGACTGTGCAAGAGAGCACCACAGGAAGGGAAATCCTGCCACGGGCAAGGTGTGATCTGCTCAGGGTACAGAAGAACCTTTCTGGGGGAGATGATGCTTAAACCCATAACTGCAGGATAAGGGGAAATAAAAAAGAGACACCCTGGTAGGAAGATAAGCATGGGGCCAGGGATAGAGCTCAGCAGCATTAGCGTCTGCCTGGAAAGAGGCCCTGAAGTGAGAGGGAACTTCAGTGGCTAGGAACTTAAAAGTGTATGCAAATAAGGGCAGGCAAGATGGTTCAGAGGATAAGCACCTGCTTAGGCAAGCACAGCATGATGAATGCCAGCCGCTGGATCTGGGTGTGGCTGAGCATGCCTGAGCACTGGGGAGGCTTAAAACAGGAGGGGCATTAGGAGTCTGAGCTGTGTAGTGAGACCCTGTACAAAATGCTTTAAAAACATACAAAAATAAAGAGAAAAATCCAGGACTAGTCACTGGAAGTTGAGAGGCAGTGGGGTGCAAGTTCAAAAGCCCTTCATGAAAGCTGTATTTCTAATTGATAGCAATCTCTCTACTAAGGCCTTGGAAAGAGAGAAGTGCCATGCAAAGGCATTCACAGGGTGAGCAACCCGGTGGAGGCCAGCAGGAGAGATGAGCACAGTGCGGCCAGGAAGTCTACCCAGCGAGGGTGTAAACTTTAGACGATCATTTTTGTGGTTCCCCTTTTCACACTCCATTGGTCTTCTCTACTATTTGACTTTCTTGCCCTCCACTGTGGGGGTCAGGTGGCAGTAGCTTCCTCTGCATTTTCTCTTAGGTTTTCGGTAAAATGAGCATTGGCCAGGGGTCTTGGATGGCTCGAACCATCTGGCCTCCCAACAGTGACTACAGGCCTCTGGAACTGGAGCTCAGCCCAACAACCCAGCTGCACAGTGGATCTTATCTGCTGCTGTGCAGGGAATGGCGGTCCCTGATCTGAGCTCCCTTTTCCTTCTTTGACATGCCTGCCTCCAGATCTGCATCCTCACAGCACCTGTGCAAGCCAATGAACTATTATTCTTTTGTGCAGGACTAGATAGTAATTATTTCCATGATTTTGAGATGGCACCTTTAAAAGTACTTCAACATAATTCATATTTGTCATGATTATTGGCCAGGAATAATCCTGACATCATTGGTATCATTACTTAGAAGAAATCTGCAACCTTAACCATGTAGCATTCTTTTAGGAAACCAGAACTTTTGAGTTCAGAAAGTTGGTCTCTGTGTATGAGGAAGTTTCCCAAATACCTTTGTCAATTTATTTTGTTTATATATCTCTTTATTGCGTGTGCAAACAAATGATCTAGATCTGTGTTTCCATAAGGGTAGAAGAGCTTTCATTAAGTGTGAAATAAAAATTCTAAGTGATTAAAGAAACGTTGTACATACTTACTTGGCAATGCCTTTTAACTTTCTCACTACACAAAATAATGGTGCATTTACAGTTGATGGTGTCAATGAAATGCAGTAGTAAATGTTATGGCTGTTTGTAATCTCCTCCTCCCCACCCCACCAGTCCATACTGGCTGGAAAGCCTCTGTGCAGACTCCAGGATCTGGCTAGAGTTTAATAAACATTTCTAGAATTGATTTGGATGAACAAGCGGATCCCTCCAAGTGATAAACACGCTATTCAGGATTGGGAGGGGAAATGTGTTTTGGGTACTCAGAAAGTCAATCATTGAGCCAGTGCACAGGAGGAAGTCCAAGTCAATACAGAGATAATTTATTGAAATATTAATTAGTGTTTGTTCTTGCTCTATCTACCTTCGAGGAGGTAGGCGGGCTTTGCAATTCTCGGTCCCAGGAGTTTTAACAGAGCTGCAAACAGAAGATGCTGAAGTTAAAGTGTCTCCTGATCTGCTTGAGAAAGTTGTTGAGTAGCGGGAATGGGAGGCATCGGGGGCAGCTGGGGATGCTCAGAGGAGACTCTGATGGCAAGTGGTGAGCCAGTTGGTGGGGAAAGGGGTTTATTTCATTGATATGCAACCCAGCAGGCCTGGCCACAAGGCTGGTCCCCATATGGTGGGCTCATAACCAGCCAGGGGCTCTCGTGCTTCAGGACTGCTAGGAGCCTGAAGGACTCAGCAGGATGAGATGGCAGGAGGCTTTGAGCTGAGCCAAGGACTGAATGCCAGCCCCTCTCAGGGAGTAGGTGGAGAAGTCCATCTACCTGTGGCTACAGGTCCCACCAACCATTTGTTCCAGATTTTGGCTGTCTCTCGGTTAGGTTAAGCAAGTGAAAAGCCAAAGAAAAAAATATGCTATTTCTTGCACACTTGTGTTTATAGACTGAGGCTTTTACCTTGGGATCCCACTTAAATGATTCCTATAGTGTGTGGGCAGCTGAAGGACCCATCTCCTGTGCCCCGAGTGTGCAGCAGAAGTCACTGCAGGTCTGAAGCACTGACTGTCTCCTGCCTAGACGCTGCTGCTGGCATGGGGCAGGCATCTCCACAGGCTGGAGGCAGCTGTGCTCCAAGTCCCGATGAAGACAGCTTTAATGGGCTTAGAGTCACGTGTTCCTCAAAGGCCAGCCCCCCTGGACGGCTGTTTGCAAACTCCTCTCCAAAGCAGCTTCCCTTGAAGAGAGTTGCTACACAATCATTACAAATTGATTGCAAAAGAGCTAACAATCATGATTAAATCATTAAATTCTTGTCTACGCTTCAGAGAGCGGTGAGAAAATTAACTTCCCACCAACCTAATTTTTTCCTGAACATGAAATAATGATTTTCTGCCCGTCTAATTACAAAGCCAACATCTGATCAAGCCAGCATCCAGAGGGGATTATCGCATGCACGAGTATTAGACCTCATTACCAGCTTGAGTGCAAAATTATTACATCTTGTAATTGGATGGTGAGATTTATATACAGATCGGCCCGGTTTCTGTAAGATTGTAATTACAAGCTTCGTTGGTTAGCTACTTATCACTCAGCACAGAAGAGAGGAAAATAAGCAACAGAAAAGGCATTTCATTAACCCATAACCCTATCAAGGGAAAGCCACTGTAACACCCATGTCTGCATTAGGGAGAACAGCTAAATTCACAGATGAAACAATTTATTATACTCTTTGCAAATGGGATTGCATTTTGTTTAACCCCTAATGAACTCTTTGGGTAAAGTGTCTGAACAAACCATTCATTTTATAGACAACTAGGTTCAATACAGTAATTATAAGGGGTAACTGACTGAGATAAATGCTCACCTGCTTAGAGGCAGTTGATTAGAGGCACAACTGCGGGACGTTGGGTGCTGCCACAAAGGGGCCAGGGACTGGGACAGAGTGGGTTTTCCCAGAAGCTGCCAGAGGCAGTGGGATCCCTTCTGGCAAATCCACCCCCACTAGCTAGGAGGAACGTCAAGCTTGGCTGCAAAGGGTGAGGTTTAATAAAGCCGCAAGAGCGACACAGTTTTAACAATTTTACAAGCACTGGTGTGGAACATGGAAATTTAAACACAGGCTGATGAAGGTTCCTCGCACGCTCCAGATGCACGACCTAAATTAAATGTTACCTTTTCACGTGTTTATGGCACAACAATGGGCCTCACACGAAGTCAGATCGGCAGGGTGTGACACAAGTCGAGTGCAGGCCACAGAGGCAATTTTCCTATCTGCTGCTCTTCTGTCTGCTGTCTGCTGTACTTTCTCACTTGTAGGCCGGCAGCCAAGTTCCAAGCCAGGTGCAGCCTGGCACCAGCCCACAGCCTAGGGGCTCTGTGGCTCCTCAAAGGTCCAGGACCTGCAACTATTAATGTACATGAATAAAGCTTTATTAGAACACAGCCACATTGGGCTTTTTTTGTTTGTTTGTTTTTTGCTATAAACACAGACCTGAAAGACCAAATACCTCTAGCCTATACAGAAAATGTTTGCTCACCTTGTTTCTATTCCATTCAGTTGTTTACTTATCTATTGGATACACGAATAACAACTGAACAGCTACTATGTGCTAGACCAGGAGCTGGGTCACAATTCCTGCCCTCCAAAATGATAGCATGCTGGGGGAACAGACCTAGACACTGGGCCAGGGGCTTTTGAAGAACTGATCATCTATTTCTGCTTTGTCTGGCAATAGCATCCTCAGTTTCCCTTGGGGAAGGTCTCACTGTGACCCGCTCCATGTCACCTGGTCACCATGGTTAAAGCTGGAAGCATGATCCAATTGGAGCTACAGGCTGCAATTCAGGTCTCATGTGGGGCCAATGAGACAATTCCTCCTTTAACTGGAGTCAGGCTTAGTTGGCTTAGGTATGGAACCACACAAAACATGTTGCTTCTTGGAGGCAGCCTTTGACAAAGCCTCCGGAGAGGACAGTGGAGAGCGACGGTGGGGAGACCAGGTCCTGAGGTCCCTCTGAGCCTTTGAATCACTCTGTACTCAAGTCAGTCTATTCCTGGTCTTTTCCATTTTATAAGCCGATAAAATACCTGTTTTTGCTTGAACCAACCTACTATAACATCAGAAAGAAGATACTTGGCGCAGACTCAAGCACTGACCAAAGGAGACAAAATAAAGTCAGTGGCAAAAGAGGTTGTGGCCAGCATGGATAAAAGCACACAGGAGGGCTTTATTCAGCACTTCCTGGATGAGAGGCTGTTAGGACTGTGATCTGAAGGGTGATTGAGCTTTGATAGATAGTTGGGAGACATGGGGTTATTCCAGCCTGAAGAATAGGACAGCACAGAGCTGCTTCAGGAAGGGCATGAAGGGACCTGAGAGAGAGTGAAGGGAGGAGACTGGGAGCAAATGAACCTCACACCAAGGTCCCCTCACTTATGCTATGAACCAAGGGAAGAGCTCATTGTCAGAATTCTGCTCCCCATAGGCACCTCACATTCCTGCTGTGCCAGGAAGCAATGTGAGTCACCACCCAGAGCTCTAGCAGGCAGCCTGGAAACCTTTCTCCTGGTATTCACACCTCTGTGTGATATGAGGAATCTTTCCCTTGGAGAGGAGAAAGAACTTTGTCTTGCAAAGGTGATGGGATGCTACTTCTATAGTTAGTCCACATAAGATCTTAACTTCAGTCCTGTCAACTGCTGTAGTTAGGGTTTGCAGTGGAATAGATTTAATATAAGATACATAATATATAGGATTATTTTGCAGTATTCACCCAAAGAACCAAATGCAGAAGAATGTGATAGATCTGTCCATGTGCTAGAGACCACAAGAGTCCAGATGAGGGCCTGGATTCCATAGTAGTGCCCTACACGAGTCCAGTTGAAGACATAAGCCCAGGCAATGCCCTCCACAAGTCCACCTGGAGGCTTAGAGCCCAGGGCAATGCTTCATGCACATCTGTATCAAGGATCTGAGCTGGTGAGCCCCAAAGATTAGTGGTGGAAACCAGAAAGTCTGCAGCCATAAGATGAAGGCTCTGTGCTAGAAGGCTGAGGGACCTGCACCGGAGCCAGGAAGTCACACCCAAGGTAAGGCCGGAGCTCTCCCCAAAGGAACCACAGTCATCCTCATTACAGTGAGGACTCAAGATAGTCTGATGATAATCGCCGAGTTCACATCAAGAAAGCCAACGTGACACCATCTTCCCTCCAGTTCCTTTTATGTTGTCCTCCAGTGGGCGTTCTACACTCAGAATCATATTGATTCAGTTCAGTTGGTTGTTACATTTATTAATCTACCACACCAGCTAACTCTCCCTCTGCTTCCCACTCCCCATCTGCTGTGTGCACAAGTGCAGGAATGCAAGTGCATGCGTGCACATGCACACACACACACACACACACACACACACACACACACTTGAAGCAAGCTCCCATTTGAGGAGGCCCATGTGACAGAATACTGGCAGCATCCCTGATCAACAGTCAGCTAGACAGAGACCGCCAGTCTCACAGCCTGTTATGGTTTGAATGTATTCATAAAAGTTTATGTGTTGGAAAGCTAAATACCTAAACTCATATGATAATGATATCAAGGGGCCTTTGTAATGAGGTTTAGGTGACATCAGAAGGGTGGGCCCCCATGGTGGTATTAGAAGCTTTAAGCCAGGAGGGAAAGTGTGACCCAAGCTAGCACACCTATGGTGTCACCATGCAATTCTCAGAAAAGCCATGTGATGATGCAGCAAGGTGACTTTCACCAGAAGCTGTACAGATGCCCATGCCATGCTGTGGAACTCCCTTTCTCCAGAACCACGGGCCAAGCCATGGACTCTAGACACTTAGTTTCCGCAACAGAAAACAGTCAGAGCCACAGTCCTCCACAAACTAAATCCTGCCAACAATCACATGAGCCAGAAGTGGACCCATCAACTATAGCCTGGCTACTGACTTGACTGCAGCCCTGTAAGTAATCTTGAAGTAACAGACTCAGCTGAGCTATGCCCAAATTTCTGACCCCATAGAAACCAAGAGAAAAATAAACATGTCATGTTTGGTGGTACTGAGTTTAAAGTCACTTGTTATAAAATAATAGGTAACTAATACTCCCAAGCCTCAAAAAATAATAGTTCTCAGAACTCAGTTTTCCTCTGTATAGTACAAGTGAAAAAGGATAATCGGAAGGGAATATCTTTTTTTTTTTGAGGAACTGGGGATTGAACTCAGGCACTTCTGCTTGCCAGGAAAGCTCTTATTCTATTGAACCATCTTCCCACCCCACCACCCTCTGCCGGTCTTTCTTTTCCAGTACCAAGGATTGAACTCAGGACACAGGAGAAAGGTGAAAGTGAAGCTATAGGACTAGGTTTAATGTTAATACTTCTCAAATCTATCCTTCAAGGTGCCACTCATGACAAAAGAACATATTTAAATATCTAGGCTGGTACTTGCCAAATACTTTTAGCTACCCATTGCAAAGAGAAAGAAAATTGACTGCACACACATGTAACACACCCATATGCCTCTATAGAGATATACAATGCATGTTATAGTTGATATGCTGTCATTATTTTGAACCTAGTACCCTATGTGAATATGATAGTTTTAAGAGGTGGGAAATGGTTAGAGGATGAGGCTTCTCCATCAGGAACATGAGCAATGTCTTTATTAGAGAGGCTCGAGGGAGCTCTATTGCCTCTTCCAATATGTGAAGGAATACAGAAGTTATATGAACTGTTGGCATTTCCCTTGATCTTGGTCTTTCTAGCTCCTAGAAGAGTAAGAGATTCAATTGGATTTACTAACAATTGTTTATAAACTGCCCAGCTTAAGTTATTTTGTTATAGCAGGTTGAATGAGCTGGGACAATTTCTGTATCCCCAGCGTCTCTGGAGCAGCGCTTTCTTGAATAAGCGAGTGGATGCAGGCACATCATTAACCATGCACACATTGCAGATGAGGAAGTGGAGATGAAATGAGCAGTATTTATGATGTTATTCTGATTGGGAGGGCCTCATACTGACAGTAGTTAATATCACTAGGCCCAATACGCCCTGAGGGAGAGTTTAGCTTCAAACATAAGGACAGAAATCCACATTTTGACTTAGTTTTCTTTGCACTTAAAATGGTCACCTTCTCTGTCCTTAGTATACAGTCATTGCTTCCCTTCTGCATGCAGTGGGTCAGAAACTTATGTGAAGACAGAAGGTGACAACTGCGCCGTGTCCTCCTTCACTTTTACTGGTGTTCCCATTATTAACTTTAAATGTGGTTTCTTTGGGTGAATTGTCTCAGTCACTTGTTCTTTTTGTAAAGGTTGATTTAATTAAAGCAAGGTAAAATAATCTCTAAATCCAATTAAACTGGCACTTGGAAAATACAGCTCCTCAGTATGTGCCGAAAGCAAAAACCAAACCAAATTGAACAACGTGGAACTGAGTAAGAGGCTTCAGTCTGCCCTTCTGCGCCTCAGCTGGCTCTCTCGCTCTCGTGGAGTTGACAGACCACAGAGTCTTTCTTGTCAAAGGACCCAGTGATAGAACCAGAACAGCCCATACACTAAGAAATTGTTAGCATATGCTGGGACGTGTCTAAGTGTCTTCTAAGGAAGGGACTGTTACGATAAAATTATATTATATCTGTTCCTCTAGTAAAACCCTGACTAATATAGGGGCAACGAATATTAGTAACAAGCTGGACCACAGATGCCCAAAGGTATGGTCCTGAGGATGGCACTTTTGGGGGATGGTAGATTCTTGCTAGATGAGTCAAGCTGGAAATCCTTGGACTATAGGGTCCATGAGGTGGTTGACTTGTGATCTGTTGAGTTCTCACAAAAGTACTGAAATGGGACCAGGGAGATGGCTCAGTAGAATAAGTGCTTCCTTGGCAAGTGCAAGAGCCTGAGTTCAATCCCCAGTTCTGCAAAAAAAAAAAAAAAAAAAAAAAAGGACTGAAATAAAAAGAGCAAGCCTGGCCATGTCCCTCCTCTCTCTTCCTTTCTGCCTCAGACTTGAGATAGGATTACTCCTCCTGCAAACAACCAGCAAGCCCATCTAGCATTCCTTTTTTTTTTTTTTAAGACAGAAATGATAAGCTTTATCCTGCTCTTAGCCACCCTTTGGGCATCTGTGGTCCAGCTTGTTACAAATCTTCTTTACCCCTGTATTAGTCAGGGTTTCACTAGAAGAAAAGATATAATATAAGGAACAGATATTAACACAAGATGTACACATGTATAAGAAATTACAAGACTGGCTTATGACAGTCAGCTGCAGAGGCAAGTCCTCACATTTGGCTTGGATTTCATCTCCTGGCTTATAGTGTAGACTCTTTGCCCACCGGCTTGGGTCCTTCAACTTTCCATTGTCCACACTTCAGCTTCCATTGCAGATGCTTTAGCCTTTGTCACAGACCTATTGGCCAAATGATAGAGACTAGCACGTAGCACTGCAGTAAGCTTCAGACCTTGGGACCAAATCCTGCAGTTTCAGATGTGAAGATGCCCTCTGCACACTACCAACTAGATTCTCATGAAACCCTCACCACAACGGAGTCAGCACATGTGACCTGCCCTTAACCTCCAAAACTGTGAGCTACATGTCCCCTTTCTCTTTATAAAGTTAGTGGGCTCAGATATTTTGTTGTAGTAATACAAAGATGATAAATAAAATGTTTCCCATATTTTAGATGAAAAAATAAGTAGAACTGTTTTCAAAGTCTCCATTCCATTCCTCTGATCTGGGGCTTATCCATGCAGCCTTCATTGCTATTGCTTTGTAGTAAGTTTGGAATCACATAAACACGATTGCTCCTACTTTGCCCTTCTCTTTTAAGATTATTTTGGCTATCTGAGACTCCTTCAATGCTATATGAAGTTCCAAATAAGCTTATCAATTTCTATGAATAAATTGGCTGGGATTCTGATAGGATTCAAAAAACCTGTGCATGAGTTTGAGAAATACATCTTCCAATTCATAAAATACTTTCTACTTTAAATTATACTGTTTCTTCTTGTTTTGTAAATTTATAGTGCATGTTTACACTTAGGCAAATTGAAATTAAAACCACAGTGAGATGCTACTTTATATCTATTAAGAGGGATAAGACCAAAAACCACACAAATGCATGCTGGTGAGGAAATTGGAACTCTGTTAGGAATATAAAATGGTTCAACTGCTTTAAAAATAGTCTGGCAGTTCCTCAAATGATTAAACATAAAGATGTCACATGTGCTAGCAATTCAATTCCTACTATATACACAAGTGAGTTGAAATTATATGTCTACAAACAAAGTTATACATAAATGTGCATAAGAGCATTATTCATAATATATAAAAGAAATAGCTCAAATGGCTATTAACTGATAAATGAGTAGATAAGAATGTGGTCTATCCACACAATGAAAGATTATTTGGACATAAACATTAATGGAACATTATCCATACTAAAACATTCATGAATCTTGAAAACACACTAACTAAAATACGCCACTCACAAAAGGCCCATGTTATGGGATTTTATTCATATCAATGAAATCTGTAGAGAAAGAAAGTGAATTATTGATGTTCTGAAGGGGAGAGAAGTTGGGACAAAGGGACATGATAGCTAAAACCACAGTGGCTATTTATGAGGTGGCAAAAATGTTTTGAAATTTACTATGATGATGGTTGGCCTCTGAATATATTATAAAGTACTGAATTGTCTATTGTATTTATTTTTGAATGTTTATAAAATATTGCATTTTGTTAAAATTTCATGCATACATATAATGTACTTTTGGTGATATCCAAACTTCCTGATACCTTTCTTTATGTTTTTCCTTTATTTATTTTTCTCCATAATTTTATTGAAAAACAAATAGCAATGAGACAGTTTCAAATCAAATTAGTAGGACAGTTTCAATAATTAATACATTGCATGTTGGTTTCTTAATGGTTATTTGTTGTACAAGATGCAGATATAATATTCTATTTATAAACACTATTAGAGATGATCCCTCTATTTATTGAATTAAGAGGATGTAGTTGTATATATATCAACTATTTTGAATATACAGATACAAAACGGTCATTCATTTGTATCCCCCTTTTTATTTAGTTTTGTCATTTAAATATTATAGATGTGTGAATTCAGCACAACATTCCAAAATAGTACAGTAGTCCATAATAGCATTGGGTTTTCCATAAGTCTGGCAATGTCAGAAGTTGTTGACTTGAGTCTTTTACAGCTCAACATAATAATATGGCTTTACTTCTTATACTTCATTTTTATACTTTTCTGCTGGATGGTTAAGACCAAGATAAAGCAAGAGCTATGTAACAAGAATTGTAACTTTTGTATCTAATTAAGGTCATATATCCTTCCTTTAATTGTATGAGTGAACTACATTACAAATCAATTAAGGTCAATAAGAGATTGTTACACTTTTTAAGTTAGGTATTCTTTCATGCTGGCTGAAATATAAACACAGTTATTGGAGCTTGAACCACAGAGCAAACCCATGATAGGAAGTCATGAGGATGGAGGGGCCGAGAGCCTTTCTACTTCAGTGTCTCATACCAGCTCCTGACTCTACAATTTCATTACATGGGAGAGAAATAATCATCCACCTTGGTTTTTTTCTTAAATATTGCATAGACCAATTCTCCTGTCATTTTCTCATATGACATTGAATAATCTCAGAAGATCCCATGAGAACAAGAGTAATAGGATAGATCTGGAGACAGACCAAATGACCACAGTGGTCATCCGTGCCATTCCCCAAATGCATCTGGATCCTTATACTTTAGGTATTGGGTAGGAGCGCATCTCCTGCTACTTTGAGATTGTGCAACATGACTAGTTGGGAGTACAAACACACATGTCACTTCGGGCTTAAGTATTTAGTTGTGGTTGCAGGATCCTCCAAGATCTCACTCTCCTTCCTGCCCACAGTGACAAACAACACGCCATTGACCTGACTCTCAGAGAAAAGAAATGGAACAGACTTCCCAGGCAATGTGTTTTCTCTCAAGAAGAATGAAGCCCCGAGGCTTTGGGATTGCTGTTACCACAGCATAATGCAGCATTTGCAGATTGATAGCACTACCATCAGCAAGTCAAAGTCTATTTAAAATTTTGCATTTGAATTTTAAACATTTTGTGTTTTATAGTATCTCAGTGATGGCTTTAATATGAAAATAATACTTCTTCCTTAATTTTCAACATGTATTAAAGCTTCAAGACGATATTTCTTGTTTATGCTGTGATTTTACATATCCCCTGAGAACATCCCTGGTGAAAGCATAACCTAGTTTAAGAAGTGTTTTTTTTTTTTTGTTTGTTTGTTGTTGTTTTGTTTCAATCTAGGGGCCAAACTCTAGACTCTTAATCCCAGGTGAATCTATGTAAGGACTTTGAAAACTCATTCAAATGTGTTAAAAATGTTTTAATTAGCATTATTTGGTACACATATGAAAGGCCTTCCATCTCGCTAGGAATGTGTTACACTTCGAATGAGACCACTGAGAACCCATCAAGAACAATGATAAATGCTGTGGACAGTGCTGTAGCTCACACTCTAAGGTCCCCCAAGCTCCACCTCTTCTTTTTCTTGCTTTCATGCCAGGCCTTGAGCTGACTAGTTTGGCTTCTCTACTTCCTATCATTCAGCTCTGTTGCCTCACTAAGGTCTCAGAAGTGACAGGCCCTACCTGACAGGAAGGGGCAGCTCTGCAACCGTGAACCTTCATTAGTCTTTTTCTCTTACAAGTTAGTTATCTCAGGGATTTGTTATACTAACAGGAAACTGACTATAGACACAAACTTCACTGTTGGCATGAAGGAAAATCTTTACTTTGCCAAAGTTCATATTTCTTTTTAAGCCTCAGCTTCCTTGTCTGCAAACTGAAGTAGCAGCAGCATATATTTCAGAAGGAGAATGTAAAATCCAAAGGTGACAGTGATAAACATTTCACAGAGTTTGTGGTGCCATCAGGTGACACATATGTTAGTCACTACTCTTAATAATCTGATTTTATATTGAAATTACCAGGTTGGCTCTAATAAGTGGTAATAAAATTCAGTGATAATTTAAAAAGAAGTAATGAGAAGGGGCTGGGGATTTGGTTCAGTGGTAAAATGCTTGCTTAACATTGGAAAGCACTGGGCTCAGTCCTAGGCACCAAAAACAAAAACTGGAAAATTTATACACTTTAAAAGCCAGCCAAATAGCTTAATGGATTAAAACACTTGCTTAGGAAGATTCAGGGGTCAGGAGTTTGATCCCTTGGCCTGCTGTGCAGCCCTGCCCCAAGGGCATGCTGAGGCGTCTATTGAAACTTGGCATGGTGGTATGCGCCTGTAATCTCAGTACTTGGAAGGCTGTAAACAGGAGAACCACTACAAGTCTGATCTACATGGTGAGATCCTATACACCCTGTCCTAAAATACAAAAATTATGAATGAATGAATGAATGAATAAAAAGATGTAGCCAATGGTTTTCTTTTATTTTTATTTATTTTATTTTTTAATTTTTGTTTTATTGAAGTACAAATATCAATGAGACATTTTTAAGATACCTCAACAAGATGGATTTGATAAATTAATACATTGCAAACTGTTTTCATAATGTTTTGGTATCATATAAGGTGCATACATGAAATTATACTTACAGACATTATTATACCGTATGTCTCTTATCAGTAAATAAAGAGAGTGTAGCTGTTTGAGTATTTTATTTTTTATACCTGAATTATATCAAAGATTCAATAATTAATACTTTCTACCTTGTTATTTTCCTAGTGGCTGTCTATGGTACTAGAAACCGACATAATATCCTGTCCAACCACCATTAGTGCAAATCTTGCCTTTCAGGATTATATAGAAGCACAGCGTTATCTATCCCAACTGTACTGTCTATACACACACATCATGATTTTCCCTTTCTGTACCCCTTCCTTTGTCAAATGTTTTGTTTTTGTTTTTCCTTTTTTGCAGAACCAGGGATTGAACTCAGGCCCTTGCACTGGCCAGGCAAACAATCTAATGACCCATCTCCCCAGCCCCCTTGAGTATGTTAAACAGACACTCTCATACCCAGCTAGTCAGGATAAATACTGACTCCTTTCTGGAATATACATTGAAAATGAACACATATTTATGACCCATTCTAATTCTGTTAGAAAGCTTAAGGAAGTAGAAAAATAGGCAAAATTCAATGAACAAATAATATAAATGTCTATGCTTGGGAGGTGGGTTAGGTCTATTCTGATGAATCTTGCTGAGAATATTTCAGTTTTAAAACCTTTTTGATTGGATTTCCCTTAAAAATGTATATTCTAAGCTGGGCATGGTGGCGCATGCCTGTAATCCCAGCACTCAGGAGGCTGAGGCAGGAGGATTGTTGTGAGTTCGAGACCAGCCTGAGCTACAAAGTGAGCTTAAGGCCAGACTGAACTGCATAGTGAGACCCTGTCTCAAAAAGACAAAAAAAAATGTATATTCTAGAGCCAGAGAAATAGCTCGGTAACATAAGTATCTGGTTGGCAAGTACAAGGTCCTGAGTTTGATCCCTGGTACAAAAAAAAAAAGGAAAGAAATGTATATTCTATCACAGCTCTATGCAATGAGTGCTTAACTACATACTATCTTTATAAAAGTTCTTACCTCACTTATATGATACAGCCTCCCTAATATAATATAGTGTAGTCTAACATTTTTCTATTCTATGTAATGTCATTACTGGCTTACTTATTTGCAAGTATTTATTTGGCTCACTACATTTATTTCCTCTTTCTTCCTTTCTTTCTTATTTTTAGGACTGGGAATGAAACTACTAACTTCGTTTTCTAATCCACTGCTGGATCTCAGCTTATACTTAAAAAAGTACTGTCACATGCAAATTGTACACAAAGTGATTTTAAATATATATTCACTGAATGGAGAGGAATTCAAAACATATAATGGAACCTTGGTTCAGGAACTTAATTCTTTCCATGGTTCTGGTGCAGAAGTCACTCATTGTTTCTACTTGCCATTTGTTAATGATAAATAAAAAGTATATCAAAGATGGAGCAAGTCACACAATCCTATAGGAAGTTTACATGTATCTCATCTAATAGAAAAATAAGTCAAAACATACACAATGAAATGAACAGCAAAACAATAGTCACTAGAATAGCGAGATTAGGAATTAAAGGATCTTCTTTGTGTGTATGTATGATACCAGAGATTGAACCCAAGACATCTACACTAAACTACATTCCCTGCCTTTCTTAAATTTTTAAAAATGATTTTGAGATATGGTCTCACTGAGTCATTAAGTTGCTCAGGTTGGGCTTAAACTTGCAATCTTTCCACCTCAACCTTCAGATTTCTGTGATTATGGGTATATTCACCATGCCTAGCTAATTTTCTTTTGATTTATCTCTACTTTCTAGCTTTTCTCCAAAAGACCTATATTGCTGAATATAACTAGAGTTAAATAACTAGAGTTAAATAAAACTAGAGTTAAAGCACTGGTACAGATTTTTTTTTTAAGTGTATTTGGTACAGTGTCTCATTACGCAGCTTGGACTTGCAGTGATCCTCCTGTCTTCAGTCTCCCAAGTGCTGAGATTATGGGCATGTGCCACCACACTTGGTTTTGGTGCAGAATTTTTAAAGCCAGGAACCTCAAAAGTATCCTAGGCCAAATTTGTCTTGGACATCAAAGACAAATTTGCTGAGCATCACTGTTGGATGAGCTCTGCTAGAAGAGCCAAGTGACAGATGCAAGCTCTCACAATGTCACCATTTTTCTGACCCTGATCAGTTTTTCTGGGAAGATGTCATCTGCTCTTCATTCTTCTGCCCTGATCACTTCTGTCAAGCAGTTTTTGTTGACCCTGAGGCCCAGAGTCTAGCACCTCTTCCTCCACAGCAAAGTCTGGGACTCTTCAGAGTGTCATAGTCCCCGTGAAGCTCATGGTCTAGAAAGGAACATAGTCAATAGAAATGTGAATGTGCACATACTTTGGGTGTAAATCGGTGTGGATAATAAAAGAGGACACCAGGACAGAGAGTAGGAAGGATACCTTAGCTCTTGGAAGAGCTTTCAGACAGAGGTAGTATTCTGTGTGGAATCCTAAGTGCAAATAATAAGCCAGCCTTGGCCAAGAATGTTCTGCAAGTGGTCCTTAGGTGCAAAAGCTCAGAGAAGAAAAAGCTTGGTTTGCTCTGGACACAGAGGTGTGTGTGATCCTAGAATATGACCAAGTCTATATGTAGGAAAACCAAATGGCAGCCAGGTGGCCTGAGCCACATCACATAATCCCTGGTGGCCTTGATGAGAGATTTGGGACTGTATCCTAAGTCCAGGTATTTCCCATGTGGTTAGAATCAATGGAACAGTCACAGACAGCAGCGCCCCTAGCATATACATAGGAAGATCCCAGCAAGCTGGTATCTATTGATAACATCACTAAATGGGGGACGCTAGCAGGTTTCTATAAGGGAGTAGCAACCATTGCTCATGAAGCAGCCTGATAAGCAGAGACCGTACGCATCAGGTGCTGATAATTTAATAAAAATTCCTAAATTCCATAAGGTGATTCTCGAGTGAGTGCATTGTTCTTCTGTTCTTCCCAGCTAAAGAACAAGTCTTACATTCTCACAGCCATGTAAGGCCACAATCTGTCTATACTTATACCTGCTGTTTTCCATAGCCATAAATTATGAGCCCAGACTTTAATCCTAGGCAACTGCTTATTTCTTTCCTTTTCTGCTTTCTATGCCCACTTCTCCCCTTGGACACCCACCAAAGTCAATAGGGATGATGGCTTTGAAACCTGGCCTTTGTGAGCAGAAGCCGCCCACTGCCGAGTGATGTGCAGGCCATGGGAACTGGTCCCAGAACCAGGGAACACGAACCTCGTCCTGGGCAGGTGGCCTCCTTGGCTGGGTCTGCAGAGGCGATGTGAGATGCTAGCCTGCCACGGTTGGGGCTGTTGCCAGTCAGGTAGGACTGGGAAGCTGATGTGATCAGCAGAAAGAGTCCCTTCCCTTCTGAGCGGAGGTCACTTCTGGACTTAAAAACACGCCCGTCACCATGCCTGTGGCTTCTGACCACAAGTGAAAGACGGCTGAAGGGATTTTTCAAGTTGAATGTTTGTCTCCATTCCTTAAAGCCTCCACATACACTTCAAACTGAACATGAACTGAAAGCGTATCTTAACTTTCTAAGCTTCCTTGATGGGTTTCTGTTACTTCCTTGATGAGAACAAGCACAAAAATGGTAATTTTCATGTCTGTTTGTGCCCTCCATGCCTGGTCCTGTACAGGGATTAACATTTCTAAGATTATACCTACTATCCTCATTAATATTCAATAGCATAAATATTATTGATATTAGATATTAAATCATGATTATGGAACTGTACCCCACAGGGATGGGTACCTGTCCCAAGGTCACATGGCATCTCACTCACTTTCCTTGACACTGAGACGTAAAACCTGACACCTGCAGCTCAGAGGAAGAAAGGCTTATTTTGGCTCACAGTTTCAGCATGCAGCAGGCTCAAAAGCAGAAACAGCATGGCAGGAGGGCTGCTGCAGAGGAAAGGTTACTTATGCCACAGTGGCCAGAGAGCAGAGAGGTGCACTCTGCTAGTTCACACACCCAGTGACTGACCTGCAACCAGGATGCCCCACCTAACAGCAAGTCGGCAAGAGGGTCCCTGGCATCCAGTCACCTTCCTGGAGCCCCAGCTCTGAGCATGTGCAGCCCACGGAGAACAGAGCTAGCGTCGAGCACACCATGACTCCCATGCAGATCCATGAGGATACAGAGCCCTACTGTCCTGGTGCGTAGGACTGCTCTTGACTTGGAAAGGTGGGGGCCGAGGGCTTCAGAGACCATTGTACAGGTCAGGGCCCCAGTTGAAGATTTGTGGTCCCAGCCTCTCAAACTGGGGAGATGGCAGGGTGAGGAGGGAGGCAGAGAGGGGAAGCATCGCACAGCCTGGTGCTCCCACCCCCCTCCCACCAACAACCAATCAATACAGGCTTACATTTTATGAGACAAGGAGTTAACTTGTTCAATTATGGGAGAGACAGCTCTATTCTTTCGTAACAAGTAATCTGAGTAGGGAAATCGATCCTGAGAGGCCCCATGCGCGCTGGCTAATTTTATATTATCCTCAGCCAATGGGTGAGGGCAGTGTAATAGAGTTGTTGTTACAGTTCATGATGGGGGTGGGGATCAAAAACAGGACAATCTAAGCTCAGCCTCACAGCTGCAGCAGGGAGCAGGGTTGGGGGACACTGGATGGGGGAGCGCCCTTCTACATTTTTAGTCCTAGTCCAAGCATGCTGGCTACTGCCACAGCCCCCAAGACAGACACTGTGCTCAGTTGTGAGGCCTTGGGATTCCCACTACCCAAGCCCAAGGCCCCCAACAGCTAAGACATCCCCAGTGGATGGAGCCAGAGAAAGGCAAAGCCCTGTCTTCATCATCACAAGGGGGCCTTGTGATCACCACATTCTCGCCGCTGTCCTTTGCAAGCGACTTTTGGACAAGGCCCAGGGCTAGGCTGGCAGCAAATCATCCTTGGCATCTTGATGGCCCAAACACTAATTCTTGTTTTTCTTGCTCAATATGGGGCTGAAAGACAGACAGGCTGCCACTGTTCTGTGTGTTCAGGACCTGAGAGATGCCTTCCCGGCTCCCACAGGCTCCTGGCTGAAACTTCATATTGCTCGGGCTCAACCCCACATCTGGGTTGCTCCAAGGTCCTCCCCATTATAGAAGCAATGTGTGCTGACCCAGCATTTTCTAATTCTGTCTGGTTTGTACCTCTGTCCGTTCTGTGGAGGAGGCTGTACTCCTCCTACCCGTGAGGTGACTGGTGGGTAGCAGCTCTTTGTCTGGGTGAGTAGGTTTAGCACAGACTGTAGACCTTGCTTGTAATATTGTTTAGAAGCTGCCCTGCATGAACCACATAGTGGGAATTACATATGCATTGTTTCCTCAGACCTTCCTGGTATTATGAGTCAGCTGTTATTCCAAATTGCAGATGAGTCAACTGAGGCTCAGAGAAAAAGCAATGTGCTCAGGACGCAGAGGTAATAAAGGCCACAGCCAGGATTCGAACTTGGCTTCTCTAGTGAGCTGTTTATACTTACAAATGAACTCTAAGTTAGCAGGAACCATATTCTTTTGTTAAAAACCTCTGTCTTTCCACAACTAGCCTAGCATAATTAAAGAAAAATGGTTTCTAAAATCTTAAATCAGGCTGTTTTTTCTACATGTGCCCTCTCTCTGGAAATAATCTTTCTGCAGTCACTCTGACTCCAATGGGAAAGGACAAAAGATATTCTCTGGACAGGGGAAGATATGGGGAATCTGATACAGAGGACTGAAAGGAACAGTTGTCCTCTCCACATGGAAAATATGATTGGCAGAAAGAAAACAGGCATAACACTCATGGCCACATGGGCTGAGGGCCAATTGCACCAGATATTTTGTGTATTTAATACAAGAAAATATCTTTGTATATGTACTAAAGTTCTACATGCTTTATACATATTAATTTGTTCTTAAACTCTGGAATAGTACAATTTTTATCCTATTTTATATATGAGAAAACAGAACCAATAGAAGGTTAAAGCTATACAGTGCTACTCTCTACAATTCTATTGTAGGATGGAAGGTAATATAATATATTTGGATTCTTCCTTCTGGACCACAATCTCAGGGTTCTAGGTGTTGTCTCAAGAGAAACTGTGGGGGTTGGTGCTCCACTTCCTAATTGGAGGCTAGCAATCGTAGGTCATAGACAAGAGTGGTCCTGTTCCAATAGGGATGATCGTAACATAATCAAACAGAAGGTGTCATGGTTTGCAGAAGAGAGGCCTGTGCTAGCAAGTGGAAGCCTCTAGTCTCTCACTCCTTCTTGTAGGGATCCATCATTTCCAGTGGGGACATGGAACCTGACTAGTGGATGTTGCTAGTAGCTGAACTGTGTCCTCACAAAGTTCATACATTGAAGTCCTAACCCCCTAAATCTTAGAATGCGATTAGATCTGGAGACAGGGTCTTTGGAATGGTGATTAGTTAAAGTGAGGCCATAAGGGTGAGCCCTAATCCAGTAAGTCTACAGTCCTTAGAGAGACATAGTACTCAAAGGGTAGACCCATGACATGCAGATGATCGCTCGCAGGCTGATGACAAAGGCCTTGGGAGAAACCAAACAAGCCAACATGCGGATCTCAGACACACAGCTACTATGTGGAGGGAATGCACTGCTGCTATCAAAGCTCAACAACAGTGGCAGGGGAATAGGACTAAGCACAGGGGGACCCCTCTGACAGCCTCATGTTGAACTGGGTGAATCGGGGCTGAGATGGGGTCGTGGGGGCTGGGGAGATAGCTTTTTGGTCCCAGCAGTTGTCTGACAGGTGCAAGGGCCCAGGCTCAATCCCTGGTACTGCGTGCCATGATGATCCCCAGAATCCCATGGTGGCACATACCTGTAATCCTAGCACTGGGGAGGCTGAGATGTAAGCATCACTGAGTCTGAACTGCATAGCAAGATCCTATATCAAATAAATTAAGACTTTTTAAAATGGGGATGTGGCTGAGACTTGGGGTTCCACAGCATGAGTGGTCAGTAAGGTTGGCTGTGCAGATGGGAGGCGAGGACTCTGGACCCTTCTGATAAGTCCAATGGACATGATGGGATGGAAAAGGCAGTTTCCTCAGGGGCGGGAGGTAGTTCTCAGAAGGTGGATGGCTATAAGTAGGTGGCAACACTTTAAATAACAGCACACATGGAGCAGCTGATGCCTGTGCTACAAAACAAAAATTATCAAACTATGCCCATGGGCCAAATTCAGCCTGCCTGTCTGTATAAAGAAAGTTTTATTAGAACATAAACATGCCCACTTATTTGCACACTATCTGCATCTGCTTTCATAGAACACTTACTTTGAGTAGTTGCTTTAGTAACTGAGACTATGGGACTCCAAAGCCTAAATATCAACTGTATGGTTCTTTATAGCAAATATAGGCTGACCCCTGAGTCAGAATCCTCCTTTGGTGGAAGAGGATTGGTGTTAGCTGGATTTTCTTGGAGAGCTAGACTACATTGCAGATAATTTCATTCATTTGTTATTTAGTCCACAACATTTTCCCAAGGGATCCCATGTGCCAAGAGCTGTGTTAAGTACTGATACGTATTAATGAACAAAGGAGTCACTATTCTCTTGCCAAGGTACTTTATGTCTAGCAGGGACATAGATGCCCCACAAACAATGACATAGAGGCACCATGCTAACCTGAGACAAAATTTGTGCCAGAAAATTCAGAAGCTCTGGAGAACATCTGAAGCCTTCCCCAAAAGAAAGCCCTGAACTAAAACTTCAAAGACAAATAGTTCATTGGAGAGACATTCTCGGGAAGCAGCAACAGAGAGTAAGGTAGGGAAGGGAATGTCCCCATTAGAGTATTGTCTTAGTTACTTCTCACTTGTTTCTGGGACAAAATACCTGACACTCCAAATTAATGAAGGAAAGGTATATTTAACTCATAATTAGTGGAGGTTTCAGTCCATGCTTAGTTAACTCCAAGACAGACTATCACATGGCAAAAGGCAGCAGTTCATGGTGGTGGAAAAGAACAGAGCAAAGGGAGAAGCAGTAGCTGAGGCATCTGTCTCTGCCTTCCTTCCATGCTGTCTGTGAAGACTAAAGCTCCTCTGAGGAAGTGGCATTTTGAGTCTTTCCTCAACTCCCTTTTATATCCCTTCTGTGCTGAGCCACTCCAGGGAGGGGCCTCCACACCCAGGCATGTGAATCACTGAGCCAATCCAGCTAAGTTTCCAACTTCTCAAGTGCACACAGTGTATCCACCACGAGTATGTAACTCCATGGGTGGTCTTTTGACCTTCCAAAACCTTAGTGATACCATGGAGAATGTCCCACAGTTATTCACCCCAAAAACCAAGAAATCTGGAGTGTCAACTCCCCATGTGTCCCTGGTTGTGAACCACTTTTTCAGCATGATCTGGAAGAATTACCTGCGCAGAGACTTGGGGAAAAGGGTGGCATTTGGGATGTTCTGAGGCCCAAATGAAGAACAGAATTGAGTTAGTTAAAGACAGTCTTTGGGAAGAAGCCTGTGCCACTCCCTAGGTTTTCAGGGATCCCTGATGACAGCTGAAGTACTGATTGGGAAAGTATGATCAGCTGTCTGGTTAGAGGAGACAAGTGTACCCCAGCCATTATTTTGTTCCCAGAGCCAATGTTTGTGACTAGCACACAGTAGGTCCACAGTGGATGGAGAAAGTAGAGCTCTGTCCAAGCATCTGTGGGACACAAGAGCTTGGGAATAGCCTTTTTCCCTCTAGCACTTGCTGCAGGCTGACGTCCTGCCTACACAGAGAACAGAGAAGAGGGGGTGCTTGGGCTCAAGAAGGTCTTGGAGACAGAGGCCATGACCTAAGTATTGGCCTTTGTCTGACCAGTGACTGTCTCTCTGTGTTAGGGCAGCTATTCCCAAAGTGAGGTCAGTGTATTCCTGGGGGTTTCTAAATTTTTCATACTTCTAAAAAATACTTGCCTTTTGTACTGTCCTTCTCTGATGATTATACAGACAGATTTCCCAGAGGCTATGGCATGTGAGATGTCACAACAGATTTATACAGGAGGAAATGAGAATCCAGCTGTCTCCTGGGAAGCCAGACAGCAAAAGATGGGCAAAGATGCAAACCAAGGCCACACACACCTCACTATCCATATAAATATGTAGTGGGTTCTTTATTATGATCTTAAATTAGTAAAAATTAAAAAAAAATTCTAACATGGGTCATATCAATAGCTGCAACTTACCTAAACTAAGCATTCCTTAGTAACGATCAATTTTAAAAAGTTAATCCCCAGCACAACAAAAGTAAAAGAGTGGTAAGTCCAAAGTTTTTGAGAATGGCCAAGTTCAGGAATGCTTCACCACAGGAACCCTAGTGAGGCGGAAGTCACACCCGCTACAGAAAGGAAGATAGCCCACAAGCCCTGCCCAGCTGCTTGCAAATGGGATGGTCCTGTACGAGTGAGGCCTAATGGATGCTCCTCACTTGGTCCTCAGATGAGATGCTATTTAGACAGAAAACTTAGTTTTCCTTCTTTCAAATGGTTCCTCTACACCACAGTTCAACATGAAATATGTGTGTGATTTTCCTTACACACCTTGCAGTCAGTTCTCAAGTTTACCCAGCTGGGTGTCCCCTGAAGTCATGATGCTGTCCACCTACAGACAGAGTTGAACCCCACAGGCTAAAGTCTGTCTCCAAACTCTCCCAACTCACAATTGGATGCCAAGTGTGAGTTCCATGCTTCTGACTGATGCCATCAACTGGAAGTTCACCTTATGTTCAACTATGTGCTACAAGAGCTCACAGAGCTCAGGAGAGCACTTTACTCCTGCTTACCCATTTATAATAAAGGCTATTACAAATGGGATAGGTGAACAGCCAAATGGAAGAGCTGGGTCTAGTGAGACAAGTAGGAAGGTGAGGGGTGTCCATGCCCTCTGCAGGTGCCAACCTCCAGGCAACTCCATGCACTCAGCTACCCAGAAGCTCCTTGAAATCAGCCTTTCTTGAGAGCTTATGGAACCTCTTAGGTAGGCATTCCTGATTAAATGGTGACCCACTCAACCTGCAGCCACTTTCTCTTCTTCAGGGGTTAGGTTGGGTGGGTGGGGTCAAAGTCCCCACCTCCAATGATGCAATGACCTTTCTGATGACAGCTTCAATCCTGAAGCCACTCATTGTTGTCCCACAAAAAAACTACATGTGTCTTCCTGGAGATTCCAAGAGTTTTAGGAGCGGAAGACCAAATGTATGTGTGTGTGTGCATCTGTCTTACACAGCATCAGTGGATCTGATGCTCCCATCCTGGGCAAACAACAGTGAGGCAGTGATCTCACAATGGAAGCTGTATTCTTAGCAAAGTTCGGCAGAGACCACGGGGATGCAGCGCAGCCTCAGTTCTAGTGGCTCCTTTCTACACCAGGGTTGTGGTTCGTTTCAACTTTGTTCAGGCAACACCTGGTCTCTATGCTTTGAGGACATATGCAAACCTCAGGCAGTGACCAGGCTGCCTGGCGATATGCTATAACCTTAGAAACCTGCTTGGCATCTCTAGGCCTTGGTGGAAATAATAAAAGTAATCATCTCACAGCATCACTGTAAATACTATAAAGAAGAAAGGCAACAATGCACATCAAGGGCTCAGGCCCAACACATGATAACAGCACAATAAAGTCAATAGGGGTTGAAGATGGGGCTATTGATGATAATGGCAAAAAGTCATTAATTATTATCATTAGGATGGTTTTCTGTCGCTAATTTGGTGCTTCATTGTGGAATCATGAAGCACTGATCTTGGTGTTCCGTGCAGAAATATAAATGGTACATTCTGATAATTCCTCTACTTAAATCAGTCCAGGATGGTTTCAGTTGCCTACAACTGACAATGGGGCTGATCCTGTGGAAAGGCCAGACTCTGTTGTACTCAGCTGGTCATGATGGAAGGGTCAGTGTTTGCCTATGTACTACTTATTATGCATAATATTTACATTACTTTCTTGTAGTGACTCACATTATTACTTAAATGAATTTGCACTAAAGGGCTTGATTTGCTAGCTCTTAGTTTTTTCCCTGGCTCATGTTTAAGACAATGCATAATTATTCAGTAAAAATTCTTTTTGTCTCCACAAGCCCTGCAATCCCTTTCTCTACCATGATTTCTATAGCTGGGGAAAATCTGCACTAATATGTGTGGCTTTCTAAGCAGGGTAGCTGAGCAGGGCAAATGTGTGTCATGATTTTGTTTTGGAATCATTTCATTTCTTCTCCAGAAATACAAGGGTGCTTTTCCGTGGGTATTTGGAAAATGAAATAAAACAATATTCCGGGCTTGAATCCTGATACCAAAACAGGCTTCAGCACGAGTTTCCTTCTTCCTCCTACCCCAAAGGGCAACAATTTTACGGGTGACTGCTCCTAAATCTTGTTCCTCATGTCATGGATCCAGGTACAAAGCTATAAAGAAAAAGAAAGGCCAGGTGATCCCCAGATGAGAAGCTGAGGAAGACAGAGAGTAGTCAAGAGTAGCAGGAGGAGAGGAAAGAGGAAGAGGAGAAGGTGAGGGGAAGGGGTGTCAGAGGTGAGGGAAAAGGGGAAAGAAGAGAGGGCGAGAGAAGAGACAAGGGAAGAGGGGAGGAAGAAGAGGACAGAGGGGAAAACAGAAAAAAGGAAGCAGGAGGGAGAGGAGAGGAGGACAGAAACGGGAGAGGAGGAGCGGAGGGATTGTTCTTGGCCTGGGGCTCACAGCATCCTAACACCCTTCTCTGCCTTTTCTGCCCAGCATCTACTCAGACTTTGGCTTCCTTTCCAGAGATGCCCCGTGGTTCACATTTAATTACTTCATAAAATCCTGGAAAGTAGAAGAGGAAGAGTTAAATGTTCTCCTAAAAGGAGGAAGCTGGAGCTAATCCCAATTAGGAGGAAGTCCCAGGCTATTGAAACGCTACGATCCAATTACATCAGGTAAAATGAATTACTCCTTTAATGCTGACTTATTATGAAGACACCTTCTTATTGCTCTCATTAATAATCTTTAGACATCATTTTAGCGTATATTGGCTGCAATAACATTTCTATTAGCATCATGGTGGAGCAGGGCTGACAATTAAAATAAAAAGTAAATCAACCCAAGGAGCGAACAAACGTAATTATAGTTCAGAAAGAGCTTTTATGTGTATTTGATTAGTCAGTGGAGCAGAGCCTCCTTTCTTGCCTGGAGTTTGTGTTAGCTTGATCCTTGCAAATTCCCAGGCCTGGCGAGAAAATAAAGGGTGTGGGCTGGGGGATGTGAAGGAGGTAGCAGTTCCAATTCCAGACCCCAGCCTCCAGTGTGTCCCTGAGTGTACTCTTTCCTTTCCTTGGGTCTCAGTTTCCCCATTTCTGAATCTGGAATCTTGAACTCGCATGATTTATAGATTATATCTGTTGTAACCTAGGGCTCTCTACAAAAGTGTCTTGCTCAGGAAAACGAGATTTTCCTATGGATTCTGGATGGCAAAAGCCTAAGAGAGGGAGACAAATGCCTGATGCTTGTTCCTTCCTGAGTAGAATTTCCACCTGGGGATAGAGGCTGAAGTTTTGCTTAAGACATCTTGGGGCGGGCTGCAGTCCCAGCATGAGCAGGTGGTGGACAGGAGTGGTGCCAAACATCCTGTGCAGCACAGCCCTACAGAAACAGAAGAGATGGGTCCCTTACACTCTAAGAGGAACTTATTTTTCTTTCTTCCATGACTGCTACAAACAGCTTACATTCACCCACAGCTACATCAGATGCTTAATGCTGCTCCAGGAAACATGCTTTGCTTGCAACAAGCTTCAATATTGAGTCCCTCAAAGATGACTCCACCCTGCAGCCTCTCTGTGCAACTGTGGCCGTCCTCAGTGGTGTTGAGCAGTGTTGCAAGGAGCCTCTTCCTTACCCAGCCTAAGCAGAAGCCTGACATTGCATGTGCCAGCCTTTGCCTTTCTCTGCAACATAGGCAATTTCCTTGCATCTTCTGTGGGTCAGACCATGCACGGAGCCCCTTGTGCTACAGCATCAGCCTGAATAGAGCTTCTTTGGGGTCATGTTTCTGTGCATATTTATGATTTCTATCCTGAGGAAGTGGGCTGAGCTGGGAACACAAAGAGCTGGTAACACTGAATGCTGCTGGCACACAAAACCTTCTGCTGGCCAGGAGCTGGCACTGGTAACACTGAGAGAGGTCAGTAGCCAGTAATGGAGAGTGACTATCAGAGACCCCTTCCCGGACAGGTGCCAGGTGTCATGGTTCCCTGCAGGGAATCCCTGATCTCCTGCCCTGAGTTACAACAGGAAAGAAAAAGAAAAAAGGACAAGAATTTAGAGAAAATAGGGCTTTGGGATGATCAGTGTGCTCTGGGAACAAGGCCCCAGAATCTGCAGCTCACCACCATTTTATTTAGTGAGTACAGGGAGAAAAGGTCACAGTGTTTTTCCTGGAGCAGTGTAGAAGAAGTGGTTGGATAGAGCAAAGTTTAACATCATAAAGGAAACAGTTAAGATTCATCCCCACATGGATATTAATTTCCCAGCATTATCCTTTGCACGCTTCATCCTGCTCTCTGAGCCTCAAGGGCAGAGAGGAAGTGGGCTTTCTGCATTCCAAGACCAGCCCACGGGGCAGAGTAAGGAGGGCCTCAGATAGATTCTATGTTAGTTTATAAATTTGGTCTCCAACAAGGGAGGAAGAACTACTGGAAGCCACTGTCTTCCCCTGATAAAGGAATGCCCAAGGCTTGTCAGCAGCTGCTGGCCCTAGTTGCCAAGAGCCAGGCAGGCAGAGGTCATTCACATGGAGCTGATAGCCACCGACATCCAAAGCTCCAGGCTGTGAACACTCAAAGAGCTACACTTTGCCCATTCATGATTTCCATCTGAATTAAGTAAAACAATACTCCGCAGACTGTTAATACTACCAAAGAGAATAGTCTACCTCTATGTGTTGACAGGGCTGAGATGGGACCCCTCTCGAGCCCCCTGTGGACCATGGACAACTGGAGTCTAACTTCTAGGGAAGCTGTAACACATGCCAGGCCTCCTTGGCCTCCTTGATGAGATGCGCTTCTTTGCCAGACACAAATGGAAACATAGGAAGTGATTCAAGTTTAAGTTAAACATAATAGCTATGAAATTCTCAAGTAATTATAGATTCTCAAATAATTATATAATAGAAATATCATTTATCACAACACATAGATTGACCTGGGTCCATGAGCACCTTCAGCTCTACCTCTCATTCAAACCTTGACTCCACTCCCAGAAATTGTATGCATAATATATCTATTATATATACACACATACATGCCTCATATATTAACTCATAGCCTTATATAGAAAAATATAGAATATTAATTATTATCATAGATCATTCTTATACATATACATGGTTTGCGATGCATAGTTACATTTTAATCATGATGAACTGCCAAGAATTTGCAAACTGAGCTTACTAGAGGGAGCCTAAATATTCTTAGTACTCAACAATACCTAAAACAAGACTGGGCAGGGCGTGGTGGTATATGCCTGTAATCCCAACACTCGGAGGACTGAAGCAGGATTGCAGAGTTTGCAGCCAGCCTGGGCTACCTAATTAGTTCAGGGCCAACCTGAACTGTGTAGTGAGATCCTGTCTCAAAAACAAGCAAAACAAAACGAAACAAAAACAGACTTGATATGAAACTAAAACAAAATTTGTTCCTGTTACCCAACATTTCTAACTTTAAATGGGCAAGAGGTCGGTCAAATGAGTTCTGCGGAAGGAAGAAAGGGATGATCGTGTTCAAAGAATTTTTCTCACTGAATGTTAAAAATTAAGTGCCACTTTTACTTTGTCTTCATTTTCTATTCTTTAAAACTTACTACACACTTCACAACTGAAAACAACGCATGGTTATTATCTTAGATTTTTTGAGCCCAGAAGTCTGGATACACCAGAGCTGAGCCATGCTCAGGCTGAAATCATGGCGGCAGTCCTGGACGAGGCCTCATCTATTCGGGTTGTTCTTCCAGACTCATACAATGGTTGCCAGCATTCAGGACCTGGCAGTCCTGAGACTGAAGCTTGCATTTTCTTGTTGGTTGTCAGCCAGAGGTTGCTTTCAGAGGGCCCCAGGCTCCAGCCACCTGGTGCACCTCAAGCAGCTCATAGAGTGGCTGCTTGCTTTTGGGCAGGCCTGCCACTGCCTGCTTTGTCCTTTCAGGAACTGCCTTGGTAGGCCGGGCCCACTCAGCATGGTCTCACTTTTCACTCTGAGTTGGCAGATAGAGCACTTCATTGCATCTGTGCTTCTCTCCTACCTTTGCCATGGTGCATTACTGGGAGGGAAATCACACCTACCACTGGCACTTGAAGGAGATTATTCAGTGGGCCACCCAGTGGGGAGACATCCTAGGGCTATCTTAGAGCTCTGCTAATCACTAAAGTATGAAATAATTTTGTTCTTGTAGTATACTTTTCACTTCTTTCTATGAAGATATCATATAAGCATCCATTGGAAATAACTAGTCTAGATCAAGCAAGGCATTTTTCAAGTGTAAAAACCAGATTCATAAGAAAGGATTTGTCCAGAGATAGATAAGCAATGGCCATGCTGATGCAGAAGCTCAGGTGTCATCATCAAACCAAAGGCCACTTGAAGTTCAGTAGTATGGATGAAATGAAGCTATTCCTTCCGAACCCAAAATTTCCTGAGGGATTCTTGAAATCCTGTCTAGTGTATTAACCTTTGGGACACACGAAAAATACTACTTCCCTTGCTGGGATACAGTGGTATCTAAATTTCTCTTGCAATATTATGCTATTCCCCATTGACAATAGTTTCAGTTGAAATGCAACTAATCTTGAAAAATAAGTCACTGCAAAGTCTGTCAGTCCTTGGTGTGAATAATAGCTGATGTCGTCAGAAATCGGGATCCTCTGGGGGATGAAATATAGGGAGTGGCTTGTCTTAGAAACAAGGTATGGTTGGGGATGCTATGGTCAGTATATTAGGAAGAGACCCTTGGGACTAGGGGTAAGGCAGGACCTCAAGAAGGAGAGAGGTAACACCAAATGCCTTCCTCCTGGATGAGGGTATCCTTGGGAAGAGAGTATCCACCATCTCTGAGCCCATGCCCTGAAACTTCAAGAGGCTTAGAAGTGAGTGAAATAAGCCTTCAGTAGTACATGAAGCTCCATTCTTTTGCAGGAGTACAAGGTGAAGTGACCAGAATATGCAATGTTCCATTTTAGGTTTTAATGAAGATTTAGAGGCCAGCATGAACCCAACTGGGATTTTGTCCTAAGTGTGTCAATTTTCACCCAGCATAGCAGGTTAAATTAGGATTTTAATATTACTATTAACAGAGAAGAAGCCATGACTCAGAGGCAATGGCCTACTTACCCCTTATACAAAGGGGACACTGCTGTCAGAACTAGTGCAAGAAAGTGGAAGTCTCAACAAGTGATAATAAATCCTTACTGTGTCACTGGAAAAATGCAAAACATCTGTTGGTATCTGTTATCAGCTGCCTTTCATAGTCATTTAAACATTTTGAACTACTTTTAGACCTATAAGAAAGTCGCAAGCATAGTGGAAAGGGAGGAGATATTTTGCATCTTTTACTTTCACATTAGCATCTTATAGTCACAGTGCAATTATCAGGAAAAGTAACCCAGGGAAATGGCTCAATAGAATAAGTGCCTGCTTGGCAAGCTCAAGGTCCTGAGTTCAATCCCTGGTACCACAAAATAAACAAATAAATAAAGGTCACATTGCTTTTTGAAGTTTTCTTTTGATACTGGCAAGGTCTATTTTTCTCTCTCCTGCTGAGCTTCATAACTTCTTCTGCCCATTCCTCAGTGTCATCAGACCCCTCTTGCCTGAAGACCACAAGGTCTTAAGTTGTGTCTTTGTAAAAAATAAGAGTCCCTAATCTCAGCTACTTGGGAGGCTGAGGCAAGAGTGTTGTAAATTCCAGGCCAAGCTAAATAGCTTACCAAGACCCCATATCAGAACTTGCCTAGTAGATGTGCAGCTCTAGGTCCATCCCCCAGTACTATGAATGAAAGAAGGAAAAAGAGGAAGGAAGGAAGGAAGGAAGGAAGGAAGGAAGGAAGGAAGGAAGGAAGGAAGGAAGGAAAGAGGGAGGGAGAGGGGAGGGAGGGAGGGAAGGAAAGAAGGAGGGAAGGAAGGAAAGAGGGAAAGAAGGAAAGAGAGAAGGAAGGAAGGAAGGAGGGAAGGAAGGAAGGGGAAAAGGAGAGGAAGGGAGGGAGGGAGGAATGGAAGAAGGGAGTGACAAAAGATGGAAGGATAAAGGTGATGTGACATACTAAGGAACTGGCTGAGGAATTCTTTACATTCTGCCTGGTGAGCCCTCCTCTTCTTCCTCCTCACACTTCAGTTCTTTTCTACAGATTCATATTTTTAAATTTCAAATTTAAAAAAACTTAAATGATCAAACTCTGATGTCTTTGCTCTCTGCTGTAGTTTTCCTATTTGCCCACATGCTTTTGGGTTACTCTCAGCCTCTTCACTGATTGTCCACTGCCTCTAAAATAATTGCTCCCAAACTGAGCAGCTGGATAGCACAGTGTGTATCCTCTCGCAGAGTTCCTAAGAGTCAGAAATCCAGCAGGAGCTTAGCCAGGCAGTGATGGCTCAGCCTCGTCCAAGGTTGAGTTTGAGCTGGTGGAAAGGATGGTTCACGTGAAAGCTTGACTGAACCTGAGAACCCGCTTCCAAATGCACTTCACTGTTTCTTAGCAAAGGACCTTTCTATAGGAGCATCTCCTTAAAGCAGGAATGCAGCATAGCAGGTGGCTTCTCCCAGTCCAAGAGAGAGAGAGAGAGAGAGAGAGAGAGAGAGAGAGAGAGAGAGAGAGACAGAGACAGAGAGAGACAGAGAGAGACAGAGATAGAAACAGAGACAGAGAACATGTGATACATAAGAAAGAGTGTGATCAAGTTGTCAGGACTAAAACTAAAAGGTCTTTTATAACATAATTTTGGCAGTGAAATACCCTCATAACACACACACACACACACACACACACACACACACACACACACACACACACACACACATTGTAAAGCCTGGTATAATGTGGGAAGGCATGCAAAACAATGTGTGATACCAAGGAAAGGAGTACTAAGAGCATTTGGGGCCATCTTGGAGCCCAGCCCCATATACTCTGTGCCACAGTTTACTCATCTTGATTCAGTAATTAAATGACAATGTTAAGGCACTTAATATAATTCTGGTATGTAGTACAGATTAGTTCTGATTTTCAATATCAATTTCATTCAGTTGCTTAGCCAAAAAATAGGTATTTGTATTAAAGTTCTCTGTAGAGACAGGCTATGCATGTTCACCAGGTAGCTTACAGAATCCAGGGCAGGGGAGTCCTAGGGGCTGTCTATGGGCTCAGAGGTGAAGAATCCAGAACGACCTCATGATCCAGGCTTCGAGGGTCCATCATCAGTAGAAGGTTGAAGGTCCAGGAGCGCGCCGCAGAGTCACTGTTGTGCATCTACATGGGGAGTCTGAAGAGTCCGTGTTGAAAGGCTGAAGAACCTGGAGACCAATGTCCAAAGGCAATGGCAAAAACTGGAGCTCTTTCAAAAGAGGGAAACACTTCCTTCTTTTTCTATTTATTTTGTTCAAATTACAAGCCTACTTGTTGATGCTACTCCCATCCTGCGAGGGGCTGGGAGAAATCTTTCATCCCCAGTCTGTGTCCTATGTGTCAGTAACTCACAGCCACACCCAGAATTTACAATTCTGCTAAATAGCTCTTGTTCATATCACAGTGAATGATCACAGGACCCAAACCTTCTCTTTACAAGTCATGTTAATCACATAAGCACACAACTGCAACCTTGTGAAGACCATGAAAATGTGTTCAGACCAGAATAAATATCATATGCACTGAAATATGAAAAGAAATCTCTAAAATCATAATTAAGACATAATGTTAGCCTTTCAGTTCTGGCTATGAGCTTGTACCCTTTCATTGAGAAAAACTAGAAAAACTGCACAACATTTTTCAACTGTCTGAAGACTTCAAAGAAATACTAATTAGCCAGGACTTGACAGGCCAAAAGAAAAAAGAAATTCATTTCTGTGAACTTGATATCTATACTACTTTTCTCATCAAGGAATATGCTATTACTTACACTCAAGGCTGGAGAGGGTGAGACTCAACTTCAAGAAATCTAAACATCTGACTGGATTAAGGTAATCCACTTCTATTCTAATTGCCAGAAGCTTAGTTCTCTAAGAAGAAAAGAGGAGACAGAGCCACTGAAATTTTTGTATGCAATATCTGACATTCAATAAAATTTAGTAGACACACCAGGAAGCAAGACCAAAGAAATAAGAAAGACAATAAAACAAACACTGAGGTAATCCAAATACTGAAGTTATAATACTGAGATTTGAAAATGAATATGTTTCTTGTGTTAGAGGAAATAGAATTAAGAAATGGAGAATTTGTCCAGAGATCTAGAATCTGTGTTTAATAAATGAGATAAAAATTCTAGAGGTAGAACATACAGTAACCATATGAGTTCATTAAAATCTCAGTAAGTGATTTTAACAAAATTAGACACAGCTAAAAAGAGAATTGATCGAATGGAAGGTAGATGTTTAGAAAATGTCTAGAAAGAGAAAGAAAGAGGAATAAGGCAATATTTGAAAGGATAATGGCTGAGAACTTACCAGAACTTCAAATAAATCAAGAGAGACATTTAAGATACATTGAATTAAGCAGAATTAAATGCAAAGAAAAACACACATCATAAAAATAACTGCTGAAAACCAAAACCAAAAAGAAATATCTAGGGCCAGCCAAATAGCTCAGCAGACTAACGCACCTGCAAGCAGGAGCAGGGACCAGGGGTTTGATCCCCAGGCCTGCCATGCCAGCCTCGCCTATGGGGCATGCTGAGATGACAATTTTGAGACTGGGCATGGTGGTACATGCACACCTGTAATCCCAGGTCTTGGGAGTCTGTAAATAGGCAGATCACTACAAGTCTGATCTAGTAGTGACACCTTGCCTGTAGACACTTCCCTAAAATTAACAAAAAAGAAATATCCAAAGCATCTACACACACACACAGTGCCACCCAGTTAACCACATCTCAACCAAATTCTTAAATAACTTTTATTAAATAAAAATGACTTTTAATTTATCAATTGTTATGTGGAGAGGAGACCACCAGCTAACTCTGCTGTGATTCCAATCCTGGTCAGTGGACCCCAAGTCCAGTGCCTCTTGGGTTTTCTGTGCTGATTTCTGGGGGTCAATCTGCCCCCATCTCTGTTTCCTGTTCTGTACACTGCCCATCCCATGAGTCTGTTGGGAATATTAAATGAGACATGACATATAAAAGTGCTAGATGAACTTTAATTCCTGTTTTAACATCATTTCCTCCTTCCTAGGAAACCTGGCTAGACCTAGCCTCCACTGTTCTCCCATCATATCTCTTCTTCTTATTGCTGAAGATCTGTACTGAGACCAGGTACTTCCCTACCTTCCCTACTACCAGAGAAACCTCATTGTCTAAACCATAATTCTCAAACTAAACATGTATTGACATAGTTATGGAATGATACTCTTAATAATTTTTAACAATCTATCATTTCCAGGTAGTTATTGCATGCCAGACAGTGTGCTGAGCGTTTGCAAACATTTCCACCTACAGTCTTCACAATGGCCTCAGGGAGATAATATTATTATATCCATTTTATAAATGGGGAAACTGAGGTTTAGAGAAATGAAAACAGCTAAAGTCAGCTAGTTAAGAAGTGGAGAAGCCAGGATTAGGGGCTGAGACCATTTTGTTTTTCCACTTGTCATGGGCCTGTCCCTGGAACTTAGGGAAACAGGTTATCCCTACATCCTCTGCTCTACATGGGTCCAAAACACTGCAGACAGTGATACACAGTGCAGTCGCCCCCAAGGCGTCTTCCTGGTTTTCCCAGTGGCCAGCTGCTCCAGCTGAGAAACTGCAGAAGAACTCGGAGCCAGAGAGGCTTGAAATGAATTCCCCTCCTAAGAACAAGAAACCGAAAGCCTGTCTCTTGTCTCCGAAGTTCGAGGTTAAAGAAAAAATCCCTAGCCACAGGTAGTTAAGTGATTATAAACTGTAAAAATAAATCAGCCTGATATAATTGCTCCAAGGTAAAAGATGACCAACATATTTAAAATGTCCACACTGCCCCCTCTCCTGTCTCCATTTGGGATCCCCTAATTACCTTCACATTTCATTTCCATCAGCGAGATGACCTGTATTTCCTCCGAGAAGTGCCGGGGAGGGGCCTGGCTGAGGAGCAGGGCCCCTGGTGATAAATCAGACTCACCATTAGGAGCGAAGTGCTCATCTCGGCAGCGCTAAATGCAGGATTTATAAAGATGTCTCCGCCATCCAGCCCAATTGTGGACACCATGATAAATTCATGAGCGGGTGCCAGGGTAGCACACTTCATTATGTGCGAGGCTCCTGGCCATTAATCTAGCCAGGCGGCGGGCAGGATTTCTGGGGAAGGAAGACAAATTTATGCGGCCCAAACTTACTCATTCCATTATGGATTTAATCGGCCTGGGCTCTGGGCTGCAGAAGCGAGGGGACCGTTTTTCACACTTTGGATCAAGTGTTTGTAACTCCCTGTTGTGTCTTATATCTTCTGCAAGAACAGTCTAATTTTATCCTTCACCCTGCTCTCAGGGAACATCTTCAAGAGACCTTCATCGTGGCCACTTACTCCAGATAAAATATTTATACAATCAATTTCCAGAGAGCATTTCCCCTTAACCATTCTATTAACATGGAAATGCTCATATGCAAAATGGGCCAGGGAGCTTCTCCAGGCTCTTAACCCTTTAGCTTCACCATAGAGGAAGTTGGCACCATGCAGAGGGGGACAGAGTGCACAGGTTGAATGCGTTTTCTTCATGCAATGTGTGTTGCAGTGCATGTAACGTGTGTAGAATGTACCTGAGCTTGTGCACATGGCCAGTTCTAGCGATGTCAGTGGCCTCTTCGTGGAACTAAATTTTAGTAGTTGTGTAAGAGCTGCTGATCTGCCCTTATAGTCCCATAGAATGCTGTTAAATAAAACCTTTGCTGTTTCCCACTGCGTTATGACCAGGTCCAGTAACATGAGCTGTGAACTCCTATTTCTTGCATATTCAGTGGCATGCTTTTTATCTTAACTGAGCCCAGAAAACCCTCAGAATACTTTTCAACACAGGTGAATAGCACCAGTCAACCTTTATTGATGGGTGAAATGATAACTGCATGCCATTTAGCGCTTGCCATGAGCTGACACTGTTTTCAATGCTTTACCAGTAATAATTCACTGAATTTCCACAGTAAGCCTACAAGGTAGATACTATTACTAGCCTCATGTAACAGACTAGGTAATCAGATGTGTCAGCCAGCTTTCTGTTACTGTGATAAAACACCCGAGATAATTACCTTCAAAATGGGAAGATTTATTTTGGCTCACAGTTTTGAAGGTTTGTGCCATGGTCTGTTGTCCTCATTTTAGGCAACTGTAGTGATGCATGACATCATAGCTAGAGCATGTGTAGAAACAAGCACTCATCTCATAGTAACTAGGAGACAGAGAAAGAGAGCAGTGTCCCCTTCAAGGACGTAATCTCAGTGACCCAAGACTTTCCACTATGCCTTACGTTTTAAAGATTCTATCATTTCTTTAAAATGCTAAGCCAGATCCAACATCTTGCACAGGAGAAAGAGAGGTGAGGATCTCTAACTGTGAGCTTTATTTACAGCAGTGATCAGAGCCATTTTTAGCCTGCCAAAATTGTAAAACAGGGCACTTAAGGCTTTCCATGATTCACATAGACCCTTTCTCCCAAACACACCATTGTTACTTTTCAGCAGACCATACCTAAGGAACTATCCAAAGACAGAGAGGACACCTTCATGGCATGTCGCGCGCAACCTCCGCCGGCAAGGAAGACGCGACAACCAGCTCTTCTTTCCGCGGTTTATTCAGGACCCCTATACAATCTACTTCCCCTGCTAGCTAGCTTTCTTGCTTCCTCCTTCTAGTCTCCCATCTTAGTCTAACATAGGGGAAACCCGCTCGTGGCTTTGAACCAGTGGGCGTCCAACCCCGGAGTGCCACGTGGACACAGCCGATAGGTCCAGGTACACGGAAGCAATGCCCTAGTCCTAGCCTTAGCCAAACGAGAAGTTGTTTGCTACGGAGACCATCCACCCCCAGGTGGGGGTGGAAGGCGGAAGCCAGCGCCGTCTTTAAGATGCAGCTGTGCCTTTAAGGTGAGAGCACTCACCCCCAGGCGGGGGTGGAAGGCAGAAGCCAGCATCACCTTTCAGGCACAGCTATTTGGCTCCCTACAATGGCACAATCAGGGCAGTACCACTTCTCACACCAGCTTACCACTGATGGGTGTATCAGGACTGATTCTTAGTAATTTGGGAATCTTCTATCTTGAGACCTGCTTCTTTATCAATGTGATAAAATACTTCAGATGATTCAGTCAATTTTGAAATCCAACAGGAGAAGCAGCAGCAATCCTTCCACAAACATTTGCATGCCAGGCCTGTGCCCTTCCAGAGGCAGGGACACTCAAGTGAGTAAAGTCAGTGTTTGTGGCGAGAAGAGAAAGATGACAGCTTAGTGCTAGCTGAGCCAGGCCATGGAACACAGTGTATAATACCTGTTCTACCACTGTGGGTGCACAGAACAGGACAGAAAACATAACCGGAGTTTGGAAAGGGAAGATGGTGACATTTGGCATTAAAGATAAGCAATACTTTGCCGAGTGGACTGTGAGGTGGAATGAAAAAGAAAGGAATCACCCAGGAAAAGGCACAGAGTGATGGCATGCTTAGGAGTGGTGGCAGAAGGGTGCTCATAAAAGCATCCAGAACCTTCCTCTTTAGTGAAGATTTGTTGATGCTAAGGAAAGAAAAAGGCATGGAATTTGCCTTTAAGTATCCCTTCCTCAGAACTCATGCTTGCTTCTCTTCAGAGGATGTGTCTTCACTTATGGAAAAATAACTGTAGCATTTTTTGGTTTCCTACATGGAGAAATTAGTGTGCTGCTACTGAAATGATGTTCTGGATGGTGTGAGAGGATTTGGAGCCACTTCGAGAGTGCTACAAGCATCCAAACCAGAAGAAGCCCCAGGAAGAGGGAGGAGAAGATGTGCCATCTTGGTTCACTGGGGCTATGAAAGATGAAAGACAAAGTGGTGCTGTGCTTGGGAATGCACAGGCTGAGCGTGGGCAGGTGGGTGCGTTCCCTACCTTAGACTGGGAATGGATGTCTGCAGTTTGCTTGGAACAGAGAACTGGACAAAGCTATTGAAGATCTCCTTTCCTTTGGAGAGAGGGCTGTGGTAGATTTCCAAGATCTGCTGAGGTGAAGAGAAAGAGAACACCTGGAGGTGGGCAATTCTTTGAACACGCAGCCTACAGAAAAGAGATAATAATGCCAGAGAACTGTTGGGTGTTCTCCAGAGGATCCAGTAAGATATCCTTACAACCAAGTTAGATCACTGGGCCCTGGCAGGTGAGCCTCGTCCAGTGAAACAGTGCACAGATGAAAACAAATGAAATCAATGACATCACAAAGAATTGAGCAGAAACTAAAAGCATATATAAGTAACAGTTAAAAATCTAGATTTCATGCTTAAAAAGAGCAGAATCTATACTGTCAATAGCAGAACATAGATGATTAGCTAAAGAATCTCTCTAAATGCAGAGGAAAAGAAAAAAAAACAATGCAAGAAAATAACAAATGTGGAGAAAAATGAAAAAAGTTGCCTTTCTACTTTTTCAGCTACAGCTTGTTAGCTTGTTTCCTATTACAGTGGCACTTAAGCTATTTTTTTTTTTTTACTGTGTTGTCTGCTATGTTTTTAGTTGAAGCACATTTCCCAGGTTTTATTGCTTCCATAGAACTTAGACTAAGTCATGCAGAGCTAGACTTAGAAGCTAGAAAAGAAGTGTTTGGCTGTGAGCACTCTAAGTCAGTCCAATTGGAATCAGAAGCTGAGTGTCAGGTTTCTATTTCTATGTAATAAACTATCACCAACTAAGTGCTTTCTAACAATTGCACTATTTTGCACCTGGTGAGAGCAGGTGGAAGAACGATCTGCTCATCTGTTAGTGGCTGGGAAGCAATGAAGGAGGAAGAGACGGGCATTGCCAAGTTAAGTGGCTGGAGAAAACCATGTTGCACTGCTCCTGCTTCTGCAAGGAGCAACCCAGAGCATGCCCTGCTGGAGCGCTCAGCACATCCACATGGTACTGCAGGGACAGCTGGGCTGGGGCACTCTGTCCCCGGGTAGCTGCACCCCCCATGCACTTGGTGCCTAAGTGATACAGGGCAGGCTGGGCTCCCTGGGTCCCCTGCACTCAGCAGGCACATTAGGGCTTCTCCACAGAGAGCAGGAAGTCATATTTCTCAAAGGTATTTAGGTTGCCAAAAGTCAATTCTAAGAGACAGGACATGTAGTCTCCCTGGGCTCAGGGTCTGGCTCAGAGAACCTGCCACCGTATTCTGTTATTCACCAGTCACAGAGCCCACATAGGTGCAAGAGGAGGAAGCACAGAACTGGAGCTCTCAGTCAAGCTTAGCAAAATGTGTGACCACTTTTAATTTCCCAAAGCTAGTTGTGTATGACTCTCTTCTGTGCCTGATTCCATTCCCACAGAAATGTGGATTCATCCTTGGATCCAAAAGACCTGCCCGATCTGTCTGAGCCTGGAGTTCAGACTCCTCAGACTCCAAACTCTGATGGGTTAGAGGGCTCAGAAAGTATACAGAGCTGATATGTGATCTCTTTCTCTGTCTCTCTCTGTCTCTATCTCTGTGTGTGTGTCTTGTTTCTCTTTGTCTCTGTCTGTCTCTGTCTCTCTGTCTGTCTCTGTCTGTGTGTCTGTCTCTGTCTCTGTCTCTGTCCTCTCACTTCATCCCATTCCCTCCCTTACTCTGTTCTCCATGTGACCCCCGTGATGGGCTGACCTGGGATATAGACGAGTAAGAGGCAGGGAGTGTCGACCATAGCCATTTACAGCTCACTATTGCTGTGGGATGCTGGACTGTGTTGGATTGTGTTGTTGAGTTCAAGCACCTAAGTTAGTTGAATAACAATGGAGTGTCCACCTTTGACAGGTGTAGACAAAGGAAGGGGTATAGAAAGAAAAAATCATGATGTGTGTGTATGGACAGTAGAGTTGGGATAGATAACGCTGTGCTTCTACATAATCCTATGAGAGGCAAGATCGGCACTGTTGGACAGGATATTATGTCGGCTTCTAGTACTACGGTCATCCACTAGGAAAATGATTACTGAATCTTTGATATAATTCAGGTATAAAAAATAAGATAAGTAAACAGCTACACTCTTAATTCACTGATAAGAGACATCTGCTATAATAATGTCTGTAAGTATAATATCATGTATGCACCTTGTACGATACCAAAACAGTATGAAAACAGTTTGCAGTGTATTAATTTATCAAATCTGTCTTGTTAAGGTGTCTTAAAACTGTCTGATTGATATTTGTACTTCAATAAAATAAAAAAGAAATTAAAAAAAGAAATAAATAAACTATAGAAGAAAAAAAGAAAAAAAAGAAAGAAAGAAAAGAGGCAGGGAGTGTCCTGAATAGAGGCACTTCCTCTCTCCCCTCCTTAAGTCACTGCCCTGACTAGTCTTTCTCATGAGGGACTTTCTCTTCTCCCAAGAGATGCTCTCAAGCCTCCAAGAAAGTGCTCCACAGGCTGCCCAGTGAGGCCAGAGCTTGCAGCAGCTCTTCATGGGTCCCAGTGCGTGGAACCATTGCAATTTCTCATTAAAATACTCACAGATGGTAAAAGTAAAATGTGATACATTGGTAATGAATCATGCCTAAAGAAATGAAATGGGGCTTTCAAAAGGCATTACAAAGAAAAACATGATAAATTCAAACAAAAAAGCAAATTACTGTGTAAGTTATAAATTTAAAAGCATCATTTTATCATGACAGAAATAAAGTCTCCAATGAAGATGCTTCACACTTTTAAGAATTTTCAAAATATCTAAATTTTTCCAAAAATGTAAGTAATAATTGGCACAGATGGGATTGTGAGACGTGAATACACTTGTGCATCTAACACATTAAATAAACTGAGAAAAATGCAGTAATACAGTTCATAATAGTAAAGACGTTATGTAAAAATAGACAACTCTGTTTCTAATAGATACTTTTTCAAGCATTACTGGATTATTTTCAAAAGTTTGCCAGGCACTGCAATACCAAGAAAACCTTGATGAAAAAACAAGTTTCCAGGCTGAATTCCCTGATAGAACAAAAATAAATGGAAACATTTCCAACATCACAGAGAAGATGATAAAAAGTTGGTTAATAAATAAATAACTAAAAATATTCTCATAAATAGTTTTTGAGTCAAAAGGGAAATAAAATCCTCAGTTACAGACTATTTAGAAAATAATAAAATGAAAACAAAACAATGCTTCGTCAAAGCTTATGGACTGCTGCCAAAGCCCCGCTTAGGGAAGCAAAGAAATGTACAGCAATAAATTGTTTTATTATTAAAGAAGAAAGAACAGAAGTAAATGAATTAAAACTTTATTTCAAGAAGCTAATAAACGAACAACAAAGCAAACCTAACAAAGCTGGATAAAAATAAAATAGATAAAAACAAAAATGATTTCACTAATGAAGATGAGTCTAGTACGGATGTATGAGCTGGCTCTTTAAGCTACATATAAGGAAACAGGCCACATTCTGGTGAACCTAATAATAAAAAAGAGAGTAAGCGTAAGTCATATAAACCAGAAATGGGAAAGGAAATGTAACAAGAAAGGTTTTTTTTTTAAATGAAATATGAAGTCCTTGCTAGATATAAAAATAAAAGGAATGCAGAAAGGAAAAATTAATAGACTACATAAACATGAAAAGCTTCTACAATTGAAAAAAACCTTAAAATCAAAAGCAGATGATTATCTTGGAAAAATATTTTCAGTATCCATAATTGACAAATCTTCTACATTAATAAGAGTAACATGAACACCCCTAGGAAAGAGGAAAAAGTGGTGCGCACCTGTGATCCCTACCCTCTGGGAGGCCATAGCCTGGGCGGCTTATGGACATAGCAAGACCCTCTCCCAAAATAAGAGAATTAAAAGTACTGGGGATGTAACTCAGAGTGAGGATGCTGGGTTCAATGAGAGGAAGAGAGTATGGGAAAAGCATATGGGTACGGAACTCAAGTCAGAGAGCAAGAACTATAAGCATGCAATACTATATGGAAAACTGCTCAAACTCAGTAATAATGAAAAATATTAAGGCAATGAGACAAATATTTGAAAGATGGCAAATTGGACTTTTATGTGCTCATTATAGTTCAATTTTTCTTTTTTTTCTTTTTGACGGACCCAGGGATTGAACTCAGGCCCTTGCGCTTAACAGGGAAGCTACTTATTCTGTTGAGCCATCTCCCCGACCCTTATAGTTCAACTTTTCCAGGAGAAAATTTATAATTCATAATTATGTGATGCTACATCTACATAATGAGACATTATACAGTGCTTAAAAATAATTTTTAAATTAATATTTGAAAACAATGACATAAAGTTTTCCAAAATGGGGCATAAGCTAGCCCAAATAAGTTTATAGATTGAATATTAAAAGGAACTTCATTTCAAGTCTCCAAGAAAGTGCTCCACAATGCTGCAGATTAAACTCAGGATCTTCACACAGAGCTACATTCCCAGACCTTTTTTCAATTTAAAAAAAATTAAAGAGAATAAAAAATTGTAAAAAAAAATGGAAATGATAGTTTCACTAAGCAAAATGATAGGAATTCAACAATGTCTGTTATACTGCATATTGTTGTTTTCAAATTAGTTGTTCAGATTAACAGATGTAAGATGCAAAATTTGTAAAAAAAAAAACTAAAAAAGAGGAAAAAATAACTATTATCTGTTCCTTTCAATAGAGCAGTAAAATTATCCAAGCTATCCTATGCATATACATATATATTTACTTCTTCTTTCTATTTTTTTTTTTTTTTTTGGTGGAACTAGGGATTGAACTCAGGCCCTTGTGCTTGCCAGACAAGCACGTATTCTACTGAGCCATCTCTCCAGCCCCTTCTTTCTTTTCTCCTTTCCCTCATCCTAGTTGTTCCTTTCCTTTAAACAGTTTTTTTTTCCTTTCACAGTATCTATCATACCTTTCAGATTTTATTCAGTCTTTCAGGTTCCTTTTTCAGTTTTGTATTTTGAGACAGGGTCTCATTTAGTCATAATGCTGCCCAGGGTAGGCGTTACCTTGCTATCTTCCTGTCTCAGCCTTCCAAAAATGCTGGTGCTATACACTCTGGTTTTTCTTCTGATCATATAAATCTTTTTTTATGGTGTCGAGTTCAAGCACCTAAGTGGTGTTGAGTTCAAGCACCTAAGTTAGTTGAATGACAATGGAGTGCCCACTTTTGACAGGTGTAGACAAAGGAAGGGGTGTAGAAAGGAAAAATCATGATGTGTGTGTATAGACAGTACAGTTGGGATAGATAACGCTGTGCTTCGACATAATTCTATGAGAGGCAAGATCTGCACTGATGGTGGTTGGACAGGATATTATGTTGGCTTCTAGTACTACAGTCATCCACTAGGAAAATAATTATTGAATCTTTGATATAATTCAGGTATAAAAAATAAGATAAGTAAGCAGCTACACTCTTAATTCACTGATAAGAGATATCTGCTGAAATAATATCTGTAAATATAATATCATGTATGCACCTTGTACGATACCAAAACATTATGAAAACAGTTTGCAATGTATTAATTTATCGAATCTGTATTGTTAAGTTGTCTTGAAACTGTCTGATTGACATTTGTAGTTCAATAAAATAAAATAAAAATAAAAAAATAAATCTTTTTTAAATCCAAAGTCTGCTTTTATAAGTATATTTTTATTTTTTAATCCACTTTTTCATTTTTTTCAAATGCTCAAAATTACCACATCTTAAGTATTAAGTAAAGTTCTCTGAATAATCTCAATGAAATGGACAGTTTCCTAAGAAAATATAATTGTCAAAATTGATTTAAGACATTTCAAAATTGTTAAGGTTGTATTTTAAAAAGCCTGTGGGGCTAAACTATAAATATTTTCACACTTCGAGGAGGTCAGATTAGTTTCATGCCAACAAATGTTAGAAAAATAATACAAACAAAGCAAAATATAAAACAACAATTCCTCTAGATTTATTTTATAGCATAGCAAAGCATGCTAAAGATAACACATAAATGCAAGCATTTTCTAAACAAAACTTACAAATTGAAACCAGCAGTATGTTAAAATATAACATATCAAGTATGGCTCCTTCTCTCCAGAATGGATGGTTTAAGATTGATACCAACTCTTTAAACAAAACTTTACATCAATAAATCAAAGGATAAAACCATATAATCATTTCAATGGATGTTGAAAGGGAATATGATGAAATTCAACACCCAGTTCTTAGTAATATGGAAGGAGAGGCATACTTCCCTGTTGTGCTAACATCTTGATAGTGGTTAAAAACATGTTCTGGCACCACAGTTCATGGATATGAACCCTAACTAGCTTCTCTACTTGGCTGGGAGCAAACAGCATAACCAGAAGGATGCTGAAAATTCTAGCCTCAACCAGAAGTGAGACCGACAAAGACAATCTGTTAACAATGTGTTGTCCTCTAGAATACTTAAGGCAAAATACATGATCATTTGACATTTGAGGATGTAGTAGCTGGAACCTAAGGAAAAACCCAGTTTACTTTGAATTGTCTAGATTTGAAATATATGTATATATACCTTCTACAGGATCTCACTACACAGATTGGACTTATAGTGATTCTCCTGTTTTCCGCCTCTCAAGCTCTGGGATTATAGATATACGCCACTACACCCAGTTTCAGTCACTGTCTCAGCAGACCCCAGGGGCAGGGCTGGCATGGCATGCAAATTCTGGTTCTTAAGGAGGTGCTTTAGTCTATTGAACTATCTGGCCAGATAGTTAAAAAAGAGACATTTTGTTATCATAAATAAGTGTAATGTGTCCAATTGAAATTAAAATTCCCCAGATTGGGGAAACCAATACAAGCTCTTCTTAGGAAAATATGTACACTTTGAAAAATTAAAATTAAAGAAGGAGAAGTCATAATCAAAAAGAAAATTTTGCTATCTGAAATCTCCATTGGTAAAATGATATAATTTTGTGGAACTGAATTTAGCAGAAAATTGTGCAGGGCCTTGGGGTAATTTATATAAAAAAATTCTCAGCTGTTGAAAAATTTGAAAGCCAGGAGATGTATACATGTGAATACATCATACCACTTCCTATAAAAGTTAAAATGTATGAGTATGCCTTTTAAAAAGGCTATTAGTATAAAAATTGTAGTTCCAAATTAATACTTGCAAAAGCAGTGTGTCTCTTTGGTTTAGTCACAATATCATTTTTATTTCACATAAGAAAAATTAGTTGTTACAACTAAAGGATAATTCCAATTTGAAAAATAAAGAGTGGAAAAATCAAAACAATAAACTGAGCACTTGATATAACTTAGTCAAACTCAACAAAGTAGCAGAATTCATAATTAATGTGAAAAAAGGTTTTCTTAAATGCACCCAAAACAATTAGAATACAATATTGAGACAATAACCTCAGACACAATATGAGACTATGCATAAAATATTTAAGAATTATGTTTCTAATAAATACATAGACTTCAATATAAAACATTCTATGGAGCTATATGAAATAATATATACACAATCTGAATAAAAGGGCATTTTTCTAGGTGGGAAGATATTGAACAGGTGTCAATTACTTTAATAGCATAGTTTAAGTAGTACAAACTAAACTGGGATTCCCTTGGTAGTGTGCTGGAAAACACAGTAACTGATACAATAGTTCAAAAAGTCTTTTGAAGAACACATAGGTAAAGTTACTCAGAACATTGTTTTAAGACTGAGGAGAGGCAAAAAGGACCAATTTAGATTTACTTAAGCATACATGGAGATGCATTAGATAAAACATGGATTGTTTAGCTTTTCTATTACTGGGATTAAAACACCTTACACAGCTTAAAGGTGCATTCAGTCCATGACTGGCTGGCTCCATGGCATAGGGGAAAGGCGTAGCCCAAGATGCACAGGAGACAAGCTCCAGTCTTTCATCTCACACCCCGATGACCCAACTCCCCATAGTCCTGTCCACCTAGCAGCACATTTAACCATGAACTCAACAGAGTAACTCATTGGTGCTCATGCCACTTCTATGATCTAACCATCTTCCCAGAGCTGCACCGCTGAACACAGGAGACAGTGGGAGGTGGTATTTTAGATCTAATCAATAACCACGTCTTGTTGGGACATACTCAGTTCTTCTGCAGTAACAACTCCAAGAGGTAAGTCTCCTCTGACCAAAGATGGCTTGTGCCTGATGCACATCCATTACAGCTTGAATGGGGTCTGCTCCACTTGGTTACTCCAGTTCATGAAGTCAGGTGTGAAAGGGAACACAATTCTGGATATTTAGCAACTGGGAAATGAAAACTGTAGCCCAGAAAAAAACCCATATCGAATCTGCCCATAATTCTTCGATAAGAGCTGCACAGGTGACCCCAAGCAACTGGAAGGCCAGGGGATGCAAGCTAACTACTTGTTATACAGATCACTAGTTTACTGTATTCTTGGATGCTAGCAAGGTCAGAGTTTTGGTGAATTCAATTAACAACTCTTAGAGATAAAAAGTAAGGGAGTAGCTAACCTATAAGTGAACCATATTATGTGTAAGTATATCCTATGCCTTGGCACTGTGTTAGGGTGATAAATGAGAATTGAGTCATAAAACCATTGAGAAAACCAGTTAAATATTTGAAGTGAAAAAAATCAAATTGTTACATTCCTCCATAATAAACTTACAAGGCCAAGTATTTTTAAGCCCTATGAGATGTGGAAGAAACTGTATCTTTATGCTTACATGATTAAAATTAAAACATATATATTTTATTAAAATAAAGAAGGAATGACATATATGATTTAGAAATCAATGAACTGAATAAAAGACAAAAATGAAAGGGTTTAATCAAACATATTACAACTTCTTAATATAAGCACACACATACACATACATGCCTAACAGTTAAAACAGGAAAAATATTTATAACAAATATATTAATCTTAATAATATTAATCTTAATAATAATTGAATCTAAATTTATGCAAAAGCCTATGTTCCATACTTTATCCAGAGAACTAAGTTTCACAGCAGTGGCGCTGTTGCCGCTTGGCACTAGGGAACCGTGAGGCATATGCCGTACGTTCTAGAGTGCTTAGCAGCGTGCTTGCCCCTACACACTAGATACAATGCCTTTGAATTGCCCCAAAGGAGCATTAGCCATGGCCAAATGTCTCCTGGAGGTCAAACCGGTCTCCCACTGAGGCCAGTGGAGATCCTTATCTTATGATGAAAGAAATTATTTCCTTTAGATTCAGAGATTTGCTGAAGATCACAGCCGCAGTAGGGCAGGAGTGGACAACAGGGGATCTGATCATTTGTCTCGCATATTGTACCTCTTTTGGGCATCCTTTTTGGGGACATAATCATGTCTGTAAGGTCTAAGAGATAGACTCTGAGGATGTACCAGGTGAACCTTACTCTGTCCACTCTGCACACAATACAGCTGCCTGAGGACCAAGCTGTCCCCTGAAGAGTATAAATCACCATTCGGGCCGCCTGGGCACTTAGCATAATGGAATGATTGACAGGTGGATATTTATACTCAGATGACGAAATGGACAAATCAATCAGCTAGTGGCAGTGCAGAAATTGGGCAATAGAAAGAATTAACAGGTTCCAGCACCACTGTGGCCCCTCTTTACCAATACCATGGAAGATTCTGGAATGTTTTCTCATACATTGCTCCTTTCAGGTCTTTATATTAAGGAATCATTGCAATTCCATGGTTTTCCCAGGTGTTACCTCCTGTGGTCACTGCAGGCAGTTCTCACTGTGTAAGTAAGGAAACTGAGACCCAGCAAGGTAAAGAGAAGAGGCCAATGCTGCCGACCAAGGCAGGTTTTCTGGCTTGTAATCTTAAGGGTTAGTTCTTCAAATTAAACAACAGAAAAGAAATGCTCCCCATTTTTGTCAGAGCCAACATGATTTCTAACTTTCAGTTCATCATTTTGGGCTGAGGGGGATGTAACTCAATTAAAGACAGAAACATTAAACACATAGTAAAACCATCACATGTCAAGGATTTATAGGAGTATTGATTAACACCATCAGTAAAGTATTTACCTTAATCAATAGGAAAAGGTGATTTAAATGTCTAGGTGTCTCCTGCACTTCTGTTGGCTAAGCTTCCCTTAAAAGCATGCACTGTGTGCTACACTCCTCTTCTTGGCACAGTTCATTACCAGGGCTCAAGTTCTTCCATCTACACTACTGTTGGTGCCTTTGAGCTCTGTTGCAGGAGATGCTATTACAGAGTGGCTTAGTTACTGTTGTATTGCTGGGACAAAACACCCAACACCCAAAGTCAAAGAAGGAAGGATTTATTGAGCTTACAATTTGCAGAAGTTTCAGTTCATACTAGGCTGGCTTCAAGAAAAGGCAACATCCTATGGGGTATGGCAGGAGAAACCCGGGAGGGCAGACAGAGAGCAGCAAACAGAAAGCCTGCCTTTCTCTTTTATTTGATCCAGGCTACAAGCCTTTTGAGTGGTGCCATCTGCGTCCAGAATGGGGAATCTGTTTTCAGTAAATCTACTCAGCCATACCCAGAACAATGCTAACTCCAATGAGTGGACTAATTTAGTGCTACACATCCTTAGTTCCAGCATCACACACCCTAGATCCAGCCAGCTGTGAAAAGCCCTACCTGTGGGTACCTTGAAGGAAGACCCCTACAGACAAGAAATAACATAGCATTTGGGATGCGAGATGTTTCCTAAGCATCGGCATCTGTGATACTTGACAGGAGAGAACATTGAGCAACAGACACAAGTTGAACTGCCTTGCAACCCAGTACGGGTGACGTGGTCAAGCCTGCAGGCAGTGTTGGGGTGAGGACTGGACCCCGTGGCCAGCATCAGGCTAAGATGACTACATTTTTGTGCCCCTCTCCCTGTTGCCCCATTCCCTAGGAAGGGCTTGAACTCAGACACAGTGGCTCTCTTCCACTAAAGCAGCCAGTGAGGGTGCTGCCTGTTGACCACAATTCCTAAAGTTGGGCAGAGAGTCCTTCAGGAAAGGACAATCTGGGCCATGCATTTCCAAGTAATGAGGGATTTTTTTTTTGGGGGGGGGAGGCAGCTCAGGATGCCTTAAGGGCCCAAGTAATGAGAGTCGCTACATGCCAACCTATGCTAGGCCTAGATGGCTTAGGGTCATCTCAAAAGAGACAATAAAGCAAGTTCTTGGTAAGTCAAGGTCGAGGTAATAAAACATGATTTTGCTTTCTGAGACGCTGTGACTCCTACAAGGTCTGTGGTGACAAATGGAAACTTTCTTCATCATTTTGGTATGCTAGGAGACCCCTGGCCACATGGGAGCTAGGTCACCTGATTGTAAGCCTTGGGTACAAAAACTAAATAAAACCAAGTATTCATAGCAAAAAGTAAATTAAATGTTACATTAGAAAGATATTTTTCAACTTTCCCAATCACTAGAATTCTCTTACGGAGAAATTATTAAAATCCAGATCCCTATTAAGGCACTTGCAAGTGCAGGATTTGATCCCTGGGCCAGCCACACCAGCCCCACAACAGGGCATGCTGAGATGGCAATTCAGACTGTGTGTTGTGAAGCACCACACCAGTAATCCCATCTCTTGGGAGGCTGTAAACAGGTGGATCACTATAAGTCTGATCTAGTAGTGAGACCCTGACAATCTGTAGACCCTTCCCTAAAATACAGGAAAAAAAAAAAGAAAGAAAGAAAAGAAAAGAAGAAAGAAAAGAAAATCCAGAGCCCAGGGCTCTGCCCCAGTCACTGGCCCAGGAATCTGATTTGTTTCGTCAGAGTCCCAGATGATTAGATAATTTTATTTTATTTTATTTTATCTTTGTTTTGTTTTGAATTAAGATTTTATGTATTTAGTCCAGAGTCTCACTATGCTCTGATTCATAGTGATCCTGTTTCAGCCTCCCAGCGCTGGAATTACAGGTGTGTACCACCACACTCAGTCTTGACAGTTTTTTTTTTTTTTTTTTTTTTTTAATACAAGACGCACAGGTCCTAAAAGAGAAGACTCCAGGAATAGACTGAAATTTCCAACAAACTTGAGTGAATGCCTCATTTCTAGGAAGGGGGTTCTTCCTTTCCTAATTCTTATTTGTGTCGTTTTGAAACAGGGTTTCATATGCAGTCCAGGCAAGTCTTGAACTCACTTTGTAGCCCAGGCTGGCCTCAAACTCAGTGATCTTCCTGCCTCAGACTCCCTAGTGTCTGGATTACAGGTGTGTGCCACTATGCCTGGCTCCCTTCCCAAATTCTGAGGTAGAGAAAAGAAACTGAGTCAGTTCCAAGCCAAGGTACAAAAAAGCCAGCTGAGCCAGGCAAGTCTGAGTCCTCACAAAGCTATATCACTGAAGGCTGGAACCTGCACTACTGACACAGACAGCTGAACACTTGTTTTCCAGACAGTTGTGATTGTATTTCAGTCTTTTCAAAAGAGCCCTGGGGCTCCAGACTCAAGTAAGCCTCTGGGCTGGGTCTAAGCCATACAGCGAGCCTCCTACCCTCCTTAGGTTACTCATTCACCAACAGTGAGTCCCAGGGCAGAAGATGCAACAAAACAGGACCTCTTCCTCCATAGCAGGTGTTGTTTTCAGCTGTGGCATGCTGGGAAACAGTGGGACTCTTTCTTGAACCTGGGCAGTGCTGAGAGGTGCCTGCCATGCTGGCTCCCTTATATTTCCTTCCAGTCTCTGGAACTAGTTCAACTGGCGGATGAAATCCCCAGGTCACGTAAGGTTCCACTATCCGCAGCATTTTGAGAGTTTGGGGGGTGACTTTAACAAACACACCCCTGAACAACTTCTTCAGGCGAAGTCTTGCAATGGTCTTCTGTACTAGTGAACTCACCCCATTAATACTTTGGAGGCGGACAGCAAAGGCCAAGGATGTTCATCAGGTGCTTCCAAAGCACGCGGTTTCACTTCTAGTCGTTTCGCCCGCACCTCATCACGCCCTGCCGCCAGGAATCATGAAGGAAGGATTCCAGTCACTTAAATCAGATCTCTTTTACCTTCCTCTCTTTCTTTGCCAAAAGGGCCTGCTTTGCCTGGGTGGCTTTGAGGGCTTGATAAGCCTTCCTCTTTTTCAGGAGATTTTCTGGAACCAAGGGGATCTTTTTTCTTTGCTCTTCTTCCACCGTCTTCCAGCATAAGGGCTACTGCCTGATTAGATAATTTTGAAACTAGAATAGGAATCCCTGAGCCAGTGAATGTGAGCCCTCAGGAATTTCAGTGATGCAGACATCCTGCTGTGGCACTCTTGTCATAGGCATCACCACCTAAGCTGACGAAGCTACCTCAGAATCCCCTGGGAAAGTGTGTAAGGTGGGGACTCCTGAGCCTTTGTCTGAAAGATTCTGAATCAATGCTACATTTCAAATATAAATAGTAAAAGTAAATAAATAAAATATGAACAGTTATGATGGTAGTCAGGTTTTTTTTGCTTGTTTTTTTCTTTCCTGTAGGCTGTGTTCTTCAGCAAGAAACGAGATTAGTTTGGTTACCAGGAGAGGCAAAAGGTGTGCCCAACCCTGACCTTGATTTTCCAAGGTCACTGTGCTTTTACTTACTCAAATTCCAGTCATTATCATAAAAAATCCATTCCTTCCACTGACCTCAGCAGAAGACAGAGAAGTACTACATGAAACAGAACTTTCCGTGTTAAGGGCCTAGCCTAGATCTGAGCTCAGCTCAACTGGGATACATGAGTGTTCCAGCTTAGATTAAAGAAGAAACTAACTAGTGTGGAATGCCAGTAAGGGGATGTGAGGTCCTTATTACACAACACTATTGAGATGCCAATTAGTTAAAGCAATTAACATAAATAGTAGCCAAGACTCATTCAGCATATTGTTCTATGCACGTTAGTTATTTGACCTTACTGTAAAGAAGACATGAAGCTATTATTGTCCCCAGTTCGCAAATAAAGAAAACAAACCACACCTTTTGGAAGTCTCCATTGCATTTTGGGAGCTGCAAAAGACCTGGTTTGGAAGATGGAATATTGATTATTGGCAGGATTATAATGGGAGAGATGAAATAAGAGAGAAAGTTGGGAAATAGTTGTGCTATCAGTCTGAATGAGGAGAGGAAAAGAAATAATATTATTACTGCAATGATATCGTGGCCTCAGAAAAATGCACAATTTGTAAATCCTTCCCTTACAATGGAAAGATGAGGAAATCTGAACATCGGTTCTTGTGATGTCTGGTGCTCTTGCTGATTCCGTCTCTGTTTTCAGGTAGAGATTATGCACCTAGCAGACTAACCAGCTGCCTTTATGGGCAGACAGGAGCCCCTGAAGTTCACATCAGGTCCTCCACTCATAATTTCTGGTTCCTGGGAAAAGTGATGTACACTGTGGCACTCAGTGTACATGCAGAGCAAGTGTTTCACCAAGTTCCATGGGAGTTAAGTGAAGCAGGTTTGCCTCTGGCATAACTCTCAGGATGTATTAACCAACCATTTAGAATCATTTCCTTCGTTTCCATCCTGTAGTGGTTGGGTTCTCACCTTTTCTTGGTACAACTTTCTGATCATCTTCTTTTTTGAAATGAGCCTTGGAAATTATCTTACCTCAATGTCTTGGTGCCAGTAGGACCCTTAACCCTGCTGCTAGACCAGACAGTTGATCCTTACTATGGGCAATCCCTTTTGCAGAGATGCCCAAGCTCCAACGGTCTTTCCCACAGGCAGGCAGGACAGTCCAGGTGTTAGGAGTTTAGACGTAGGAGCTGAATGACTGTGTACTGCCCTTGGACAAGTTTCCTAAGTGCTGCATGACTCCCTTTCCTTAAAGATGAGTTGATGATGTGGTCACTGCATAAGGGTGGAGTTAAGTCATATAAAATGCTTCATTTAATACTGAGATGAGTCCTTATAAGTATCATCTCAGTTTGGCTTTTGTGACAGGATTTCACTATGCATTTTAGGCTGGCCTTGAACTTGGAGAGATCCTCCTATCTCAACTTCACAGGAGCTGGGATCCCAGGCATGCACCACCATGCCTGGCCTCTCTTTGGTGTTCATCAGTCTTCCTTCTCCATTCCCTTTCCCTTTTCAAACTGCACCAGACCACACTTCACTCAGCGAGTTAGGACAGAATTTCCCCACTGGTGAAATAGGAATGCAACTATAGAGAAGAAAATTCAACAGATGACAGAAATATTTGACCAGGGAGCTAGAATTTCAAAATGCACTATCTCATGACTAGAGAAGAATTTAAAAAGCTGGTGCAGAGTCACATACCTGTAATCCCAGTGCTCTGGAAGACTGAGGCACGAGGACCACAAATTCCAGCCCAATCTGGGCAATGTAAAGACTTAGTGGATCCTGTCTCAAAATAAAAAAGGGTTGGTGAAGTAGCTTGGTGCAGAGAACCGGAGTTCAGTCTCCATATGGAAAAACTAAACCACCTACCCTTATATTCCAAGGTCTGTACCTTGCATACTCACCGCTCTGGCCTGACTCCCCTCAGTACCTCTTTGACCACATTTCTCCTTACCTGTACTCCCTAGCCCTTTTGTTTTCTTGGGGTAGAAAACCAATGGCAGTGCCTTGGTTTCTTTTCTTTCATATCTACTGTAATTGTTTGAAATGTGCCTTTAACATGAGCTACGTTAAATTTAGGGAGGGGAGTAGGAAAACTAAACTCTAAAATACTTACATTTGGACTAATCACAGATAGGCCAGGGAGAAGTCAGAATAAATAAATATTTTAAATGGATGCAGCTTTCCTATTTTCATGTGTTTATAGTGGCTCTTCCCACACTGTCATTCATGAACTAATTGCTGACAAATTAGTTTAATTGAGGCCCTACTGGGCTTGTGAAGTTAGTTAGGGAACGGGCTTCACTACTACTTGTTGGCCAATAATTGTATTAAAGACAAAAACAGAGCCAGTGAGATAACTCAGCAGACTAAGCTCCTGCTTTGGCAAGCACAGGGATCAGGTTTCATCCTCAGGCCTGCATGCCGCACCAGTCCCACCACCAGGGCGCTGAGCCAGTGACCGAGTCCTGGCATGGTGCTCATGCCTGTAATCCCCAAAGTGGGGAGGGTGAAAACAGGGGGATCACTGTGAGTCAAAGCTGCATAGTGAGACCCTGTGCCAAATACATAAATGAAAACAAAACAAAAAAGATGAAGACAAACTGATGCTATTCCTTCTAAGGAGGTTGACACAGGGTCTGCCTGGCTCCCAGTCCCATTCACACAACGCAATGCCCAGGTACCCTGGCTCAGTGTGCTCAGCAGGAGGCCTGCACCACCTGGCCACTGGCATGGCCCTGGGATCTTCACCCAGACTCAGCAGAGTTAGTCCCTCTGTCATGGGGGACCCTGCTCAACTCTACTCCTCTGAGAACTGCCCATTAGGGCACTGTGGGGATGTGAGGAAACAGTCTGCGCTACATATGATGCCAGAACACTGTTTCCTCAGCAGTGAGAAGCCCAGCTGTTTGCCAGTCATCATAGAGGATGAGGCCTTAGAGATACACTGCTGACCAGAATGGACCAAGTGTTCCTTCCTTACGGGGCTCACCTTCTGCTGCATGGGCAAAGATATGGAGAAGTGCATGTGTGAGATGACTCCTGCAGTAGTGGGTGCTTTGGAGAAAGTGAATGCTGGCAATAGGGTGGAAAGTGAAGGGGAGCTTGGAAGAGGCCCCTGGGGGCATCAGAATGTGAGGGTGGGGCTCAGACCCAGAGAGCTGGTGTATTGGAGTTGAGTTAGGGCAAAATGAATGGATTTGACCAATATTTTGGCTTTGGTACTTGCTGGATTCAATGATGGAGGATGTTAGAGTAGAGAGGGTAGGGAGTATGAGAATGATTCTGAAATGTTTAACCAGTACATATATGTGGCTGACTAGGCTGAGAGAGGAAGCACTCAGAACAGGTGTAAAGAAGCAGCACAGGTATAAGGGAGACTCAAGGTTGGCAACATGGGGATGAAATTGCAGAGAATGGCCTGAGTCTGACTGTCCCAGGGATGTGAGGCTAGGATGCACTGTAGGATAGCGGTTGGTGCAAGAGGTCCCAAGTGGTTGGGCAATGGCACCACAGCATGGCCACTATGGCATTTGCCCACACTGCAGTAATGTGGGCAAATAGAGCAGAGAAAGCCACACTGCGGAGCAGGGCAAGTCTGGGGCAGATGCTCAGGAGCTAAAGATGAGAGTCTATACGGCTTCTAAGACACCGTAGCTGTCTGTTTGCAATAGTGTCTGGCCCTGACTCCTGTTCCACAGAAGCGCAGCTGTCTTTTCTGCTCTGGATATTACCCCATCTGTAAGCCCATCCTTTGCTGCATAACTGGGTGGTGTTTTTGCACTCTGGTAGGATGCTCTGCCCACTGCTGAGTCTGGGCTCATTCCTGTGCTCATTCTCAGATTGCAGAATGTGACAGAATAGAGGCTTCTTACATAAGCACCAAGACATTCCCACTTCTGATGTTGCTCCTTGGCTTCTCCCTTGAGAATATGCTGAAGCTATCCTGTTGGGGTCAAGATACACTGAACACCGCTGAGTCACCCAGGCTTCCAGTCTCCCAGCCAAGGCCGTTCTAAGTCAATTGACCTCAGCCAATTCCAGACATACATGTGTATGAGCTGAGTAAAGACCAGGAAAACTGCCCTGGTAATGCTGGCCTGAATCACAGAGTTAAGATCATGTTGTTGAATTCAATAATAGGGCAGGTGGCTTGTTACACAGCATTACACTCGTACTAGATAACTGATACAAATCCTACAAGCTACTGCTACGATTTTGATGTGTGCTCCCCACCTGAGAATTCATGTGCCAGAAGTTTGGTCCTCGGGGTGGCAGTAGGAGAGGGGATGGCACCTGAAGGAAGTAGTGAGGTCTGGTGGGAGGTTCTTCAGATGTATCAGACAGCGTTCTGTTGCCAAGACAAAACTGCTGACATGTACAACATAAAGAAGGAATGTACATTGCAGGCTCATGACTTCAAGGGTTTCATTCTGTAGGCAGAAGGGTATGTTGAAGGAAAGTAGCCCACCCCGTGACAGCCAGGAAACAGAGATAAAGGAAAGAGCCAGAGAAGAGGGAGGGGAAGGTCCCAGAGCACTGGCTCTCAGGCTACAGCCCCAGGGACCTACTGGGCTGCAAGCAGGTCCCATCACTGAAGAGCACAGCCAGCTCTGAGCTCATGGGTAGGTGAACCTAGTGATGAGGCCGGGGTGCTCTGATCCAGGCACCTTCCAAATGCTTCACCTCTGAATACACAAGGCTTTCGGTCTTGATGCAAACCACAATACTAGGTGATCTTGAAAAGTATCCAGAAGAAAATGTGGGTCTCCGACACTGGGTACTCACCAGAACGAATTGTTGTAAAAGCCCAGGCCTTGATCGTTGAGCCCCCTCCTCCGGGCTTTTCCTGGCTAGCCTTGCAACCTCTGCCACCTACGTCCACCACCACCACAGAGAAACCAGCGTTAGGAGGTGCTCCACAAGGCTGAGCAGAAGCTGGCGCCCTGCGCTTGGCTCTCCACAGCTACAAACTAAGTAAACTTAATTTTTTTTTTTAAATAAAGCATCTAACTTCAGATATTTTGTTTTGGTGACAAAGAAATGACTAATATAGAGGTGCCACTAGACCATGTGAACTAACTCACAGGATTTGCTTTGTTTCTGGTTAAGTGTTGCAAGCCAGGCAATTCTGGGAGAAATCAGCAGAGACCAAATAGAAATGAGACCACAGCGCAAGCTAAGTGCTGCTATGCACAGCTAAACAACCCCGGATGCTCTACATTGCCTGTCATGCTCAAACTGGGGAGAAAGAAATATACTGGTGTGTGTAAGGAGGGCTTTGTGTCATAGCCCTTGAGGGAAAAGAAGTATTTAAATGTTTTATGAACTTTCTTTTCTCTCTCATCATTTAAACAACAATAAATGTAACATATCAATTTACATTATGATCCTTCTATTACATTATAATCAGGAGCCAAGTGCTTAAAGATTTATGAAGAGATATTATCACAAAGGCAATAATAAGGATTAATGGGCAGTGAGCAGAAATGCTAGAGAGTGGGAAGAGCTCAGGGGAAGTGGCCCATGGCAAAACAGATGTCACAGAGGTCGCTTAGGGGGAATCCTGAAATGAACATAGCTTGGATTGAGCTCAGGGAATAACAGGCAGGGGACTGAATGCTGACTCATATTAGGCCTGTGATCTTAGAAAAATCACCTAGCAACTCTAAGCCTCAGTTTCTGCATCTGTGGAATGGGCATTCTAGAGAGGATTCTGCAGTGTACCTCATGGCCCCATGGCAAAGATTCTATGACGTTATGAAAGTAAGGTACCCAGTGTACAGTTCACTTTGTTATCAGTGTTCCTAATATCGTTATAGCTACTCTTACATGGAATAATATTCCAAGCTTGTGCAATCATCAAACATTCTCTCAGGACTGCTTGTTCTCACCAAGAAAGAATCCAGTGTTCTATTCATAACTGTGGTTTGCAGAAAGACACGTCAAAGCCTGAACAAATCCTAAGAAATGTGAGTTACACGGTCACATGGGTTGAACTTTGGCTGAGGTCAAGGAACTCAGACCCATTTACTCACATCCATGTGTGAATTATCTTAACCACAGTCATCTTAGTTTCATCTGTGAAATGGAAATAAAGCCATCTGCCCCCCTCTATGGCAATGAGGATCAAATGGGATACGGGAAGGGACATTGAAATCAGTTCTTGAAATGCAAAGTCCTATTCCTTTGTGAAATTTTTGTGATTACGTGCGGTGTGGAGGGTGTGGACGCAAGGGGGGTAAACAAAGAACTAAGGTGTGCTGTGTCCATGTACTAATTCCCCATAATGAATTTAGTCATTAAGTAGTGCAAACGTGCACTAATAAAAAAGCCACACAGAGCCAGGGAGATGGCTCAGTAGAATAAGTACTTCCCTGGCAAGCGCAAGGGCATGAGTTCAATCCCTGGTTCTGAAAAAAAAAAAAAAAAAAAAGAAAAAGAAAAAAAAAGCCACACATTGGGGCATGTATGTGCACATATGATAGATAGATAGATAGATAGATAGATAGATAGATAGATAGATATGGATGGATGGATGGAGGGACGGACGGACTGACAGGCAGGCAGGCAGGCAGGCAGGCAGGCAGGCAGGCAGACAAACAGATGAAATAGAAAGCATGCAAAGACCAGGATCTCTGGAATCAGATTTCCTGGGTATGAATCCTGCCTTTAACACTTGTATATTCTGCAGCCAGTACCTTAACCTTTCTCTGCTCAGTTGTCTCATTTGTAAAATGTGAACACTACTTACCCTGACCTCACACATGGGTGATGAAGCCTCAGTGAGGCGATTTAAGCCAAGTGGTGGCATTGCATACTGTCATCTCAGGGTTCCAGGGATCATTATCTATCACTGGGGCTTTCACTAAGATCTCAGGGAGCAGAGACACATCTCCTGAGGGTGACCTTGGAGTTTCCT